>OMLM01003384.1:208253-250341 GCA_900302695.1 Helostoma temminkii
ACACTTTATTTTCCTTATTCCTGTAACAATTTTCCAATAATTTCCTTGGAAGGTTCCTAGAAATAATATAAGTAGACTAGATATTTTAAAGATATTTAGTCTCTAATGCTTCTTAATAAGCACCAAATTACAGTGGCAAGCGAGTGGGAAATTATTAGGAAAATATGGACCTGTAAAATAAAGTGCTCAGTCAGGAGATGACTGAAGTGTGGCTGTGTTTGAATCAAGTAGACAATTCAAATAAATTAAATTAGGGCTGGGAATTAATTAAATAAATAATGTCATTCAGTTTCATATCCTATTTTTTTTTTATTCTTAACCAGCAATGTATCTCATGTAGGCTGCTAAATAAAAAAAATTAAATAGGCCAAAATTGAAATAAGAGTACCTACTGTGAATATTCTCACACTAAAACTGCCCAAAACAGAATTTCACGCCAAAACCATAAACTTTACATGATAAACCAACCAAAAGCATGCAGTTGTAATCAGAAAATAGTGCAATAAACACCCCTTTCAATATTGTGTTATGTAGAGACAACTGCATTTTCCCCAATGATTTTAGGGGCATATAGTCAGTGGAACTGTTTTAAGAATTTTTGAATGTTTGTTAATAGGTTTGATTGTCAAGCAAACCTAAAAACTGCAAAAGAAGCTGAGCTCAGAACTGTTTGCTACATGCTGAGAGAAAAAAAAGAGCTAATGAGGCACAACAAGTCCCAAGAAGCGTCAGCGAAAGTGGCAGCTGGTGATGTGACTCACACAAACAACTGCATGCATGAAAACTATTGGAGCTAAATGACAGTTGATTGTGAGTGGAGCTGGTTTATGAGAATCCCATTCATTCATGATGAGTGCTCGCACACGGCAGGACCAACACAAGCAGCACACACTCGGATGTGCAGGCACACATACCACTGGTGGTGGGTTCATGGAGCAAGGAGAGAAAGTGTGAGATTTGCCAACCTATAGGAGACTGAGTAATTGAAGAGTTTGATTCCGAGCGCAACATTTTGCTTCCGTGGTGATGAACTAGAAGAAATGATAGCGTGTTCAGCAGGAGGAAGATTCAGCGGGAAGAAAAGAAACTGATAATTATTATACACCCAGACAGGTGAAACAAGCACACAAAGGTTTTGCACTGCATGTGGTCACAAGAGGAAGTTTTCATACTAATGTTACATATGTAGACTAGGTGACGATAGACTATTTAACTGCAACAGTCAATATTCAGGCCTCACAATTTCTAAACTTCTCCTAAAAATGTAAGATATTTGTTCATTTGTTGTGTTATTTGCTGTCTTTTGTAAATGTGTTAAAACAGGAGAAATATACTTAAAGCGAACAGTTAACATGACTCCAGCATACAGTATAAATCAATATCATAGTCCAACAACAGTTATTTACATTTATATATGATCCTCATAAGCTCCTCAGAACCTTCTATGGAGAAAATACTAATACATTATTCTGATTTTTGGAGCAATGAAACACAGTGCTGACACTAATGATGTTTACCGTGTTGTCTAGGCGGAAGAAAAAAATTTTCTGACTGAATTTTGAGCTGACTAATCTTCTGTAATTTATGCTGGAAATGTAATCCCCATCGTAAAACAAGCTGTAATGATTTAAAATCATTTAAACAGTTAAACAGATACTGAATTGTATTTATCTCCCACTGCAGCTGCAAAGTTTCAAGATTTATGACCTTATCTGTGATTCTTTTGGTCAATATAAAGAATTTTGGAATAGAGACAAAACTTGATGTGTACATTTTTTATTATGTCTGAGGAATGCTTCACTGTGACTACTTGTGGTGGACCTTTAACTCACCTCGACAGGGGTCATTCTTCACCAGAAACTCATCCAGAGCCATCCAGCCTCCTCCTACCCGCACCATCACAGTGCTGCGTAAAATTCGTACCAGACGAAGCTGCTGAGAGTCTCCAAACTATGGGTGGGGGAGGAAAACAGAGTGGAGGTGTGTGAAAGCACTGACATATATGAGAATTGACTCGCTGAGAGAAGCTGTGCAACATTGGAAACCAGAATAGTGTGGATAATCAAACTTATTCCACTTTTATCTCTGCTTCATGTCAAAATACTGTAGTTTCAATTAATTGGTTAATAAATAGTGTTCTGTAAAGTTGCAAAAATCGCCATTAAAGATATCAACTTTTTATTTCCTTTCCATGTTGCACAGATTTACACAAACAGGACTTAGACACAACATCAACTTTCTGTTTCCATTCTCAAAGACACAAGTTACACAAAGATCAATCCAACTGGTTTACTTCTATTAGTGTGTCATTCAAATGTACCATGGCTAAACTATGAGTAATTTAATATTAAATTAAGTGCCAAATTGATTTCATGTTTCAATCATACCTAACATTTTTTCAGATGTGCATAGTAACTTGATGCTGAGCCTGACTGATTTACAGTTTGATGAATGTTATTAGGTAGTAGGTCTATTCAGATCAAATATACTGATAGCTATGTGCCCTTTTTGGGGGACTTTACATACTAAAGCAAAGTTTAGTAGACGTAATAGCTTTCCACATTTTACTATGTACAAAATTTCAAAATCACAAAGTTCAACCCTAAAATCAGAATCAGCCTCTGCTACAGTACAGTATCAGTCAGGCTCTAAACTGATAACTGTCACTCACACACACAACTGTTACCCAAACATTACAGCTTCAAAAACCTGACTAATTTTTTATTTATGTGATTTTATCGTATTTGTGTTGGGTTGTAATGTCTGGCTTCAGTGTGCTGCTGTTACTGCAGCTTGAGTAAGGCACATCCTTATACCACCAGGAGGCACTAGTGTATAACAATTTGCTTTCATTCACCAAGCTCCACATATGAAACATAAAAACACTAACTATAATATGGATATGAATGGTTGGAGATTTGAGAAGTAAAGTGAGACTGAAGTCATCCAGTTGGATATGACCATGAGCATTAGCACAAAAACGTCAGTGACACACGACAATCACAGCCGCATGCTTTCTGTCAAAACAATGTCACACGATGATCGAACGGGCAAACAGCAATCTCCTGCAATCCAGCATTTTGCTTTACTTTTTCTATGACTACAACTCAGATACTCAGGATGCATTGACACTGATGCAGATCCAATGCAGCTAGCTCCAATGACACACTGAAAACAACATGTGGAATGGTTCATATAATTCTGTCTAATTCACCACAGTGTCACACGAAGACATGACCAAACACTGATGATACCTTCACTAAGTGTCTACTATCTTATGATATCTCTTGAACTGGTAAAAAATCTTGATATGATTATCAGAATGATTTAATGCCACTGGTGATTTAAGTGAGCAAATACATTAAAGGTGAGGATGGATCTGGAGGAAAAAGAGGCACGAGAAACATCTTAAGAATAACCATTTACCAGAATACAGCTTTCCAAAACTGCAACGTGTAGGTGGGGGGTTAGATTTTGATTTTCCCTGTTTGCTATTGTCTCATCGCCGATTAAGGAGTCATGTAAGCAGTGAACCAGACCAAACTGTCAAAAGAATTATTTGTGTGATACATCAATACAAACTAGATCATAAACGACCACTAATTCCCCTATCCCCTCTGACTAACACCTCCCATCATTAATCTCAATCCAACAAGCTTCAGAAAGCATGTGGCATATGAACCCATATAAGTCATGAATTTTACATTGCAACATGCAATTCATCAACACAAATTAACTTAGTAAGTAAAACAAAAAAAAAAATCATTGAAATCAAGCTTGCCCAGCTATGAAAATCATACAATAAACAGTGTCAGTTACACATAAGTGTGTCAGCCAATGATACGGAAGCGCCAAAGGCAAGCACACAGAGAGAGCATTATTTTCCAAACTGCCCAGCAGATGAATTTATGCCCATGGACCAATAATAATATGGTCTGAAATGATATTGCCATGTTAATATTGTCTTTTCTGAAACTCAAAAGCAGATATATAAACATTTACTACACTACTTTTCACCAGGGTTTTGTTATTTTTCATTACAACAAATACCTTAATGCCTTTGATGTTTGTTTCATTAGGCTTTTTAAATGATCAGTTTATTTTCTGATCATTAACAACCATAAATCGCCGGACTGAAATCATCTTAGGCCAGTCTTCCATGTGGATTAAATCAGATGACCACATATCTTTACTTCTACTTCTGAGTTCCAGTATGTAAACCATTAGCCAAAAATCTGGGCAGGGACAATTAATTGGAAAGCAAACATGGTAAATGAAAAGGTGTGTAAGGCTTGAAAAGGTACAGAAGGATAGAAGAGGACGTGTACCTGGTTTCCAAGGTAGAACTGAAGAACAATAAAAATACAGAAAGGTTAGAGTATTGGCACTGTTTTCAGCACATTCAACACTTACCTCCACCAAGATCTTACCATATAAACAAGTTCGTTATTTATTTTTTCATAATCATAGCATAAAGTGTATTTGTTGAAAAAGATGATCTGGCTCTTAAATAAGTCGAAAATATAGAAATCTGCTTACCCGGTACTTGTTGGCACCGATTTGCTCCACTTGAAATCGTTTTGGACATTTGCATTTTGCCACTTGACGTGTAACCTACATATACACAGCATTGTATTAAGGTATGATTTGACAAACCTATCCAAGATTAAAAACTTAGTCAATGAGAGTTTGTTTTACCTCATCCTCAATTTTGTCTGCATCTGTTAGTGGTTTGTAAGCATCTTTATTGGGATGAAGAGCAGCCACAAACTCATAGTAGTCGATGTAGCCATCACCGTCTCTGTCAAATATGTCTGCAACGGCGCTCATCTCCAGACGACTGGTAGGGAATTCTGATGAAGAGACATTAAAGGTTACAAAATGAACATTTTGCTGCTGTTCAGTTGTGAGTTTGATTGGTGCACACTTACTGGAGGAGAGAATGCCCTCTATAAACTCCTGTCGAGTCACCTTCCCATCTTGATCTTTGTCAATGCGGCGGAAGAAGTCCATGACGCGGGATTTTTTATGATTCATCCACCGCATGTAGCGCTTACGCCACACATCAAAGTCGAAGTTGGCAAATTCCTTCAACTGCACACAAAAAAATTAAATGTGATATGAATAATCAGGAAAGCACGTATTTTAGAAAAAACTGAGAGCAGGTTTGTCTGTATTACCTCCTCCAATCTGTCCAAGGCGTCATTGAGTTTCCTCCTTCTGTCCAACGCCAGCAGCCACACGTGTTGCCACTTAGTGACCAGCAGGTTGACCCGGGGGTTCTTGGTTTCAATGGGAGCTTGTGTTGCTGACGCATACATCGTTTGTGTGGGAGAACGTTTTCCTGCAAGTGAAAGACAAAGATTTGTCATAGTGTCTTGTTCTCACTGTGTAATCAAGATAGAATGACATCATTCCAGGTGCTAAAATGTCGCCTCAGCCTACAGTGAGTCAAAACATGACCAGATGGCTCAGGTCATGCTCTGCTAGGGGTATTTATGGGAAACATACTTCCAGCTCTTCCTTTGTCAAGCACAGGGATCTGAGATTGGATTTGAGGCTCTGCAACAGTCTTCCGTTTGTGTGTCTTAGTGATTTTGTCAACATCAGGTTGCTTCCTGGTCATTTCCTCCATGAACGCCTGTAGGGAACAGCAACAAGCATGTTTCCACTTTGTATCATGAACCTTGAGTGCAAACCTTGTAGTCCCACAAAATATTAAACAGTTTAAATTACTTAAAACTTATGCTAGAATCATTTTTACTTGCAATTTTACTTTACCTGGTGTTCTGCTATGAGGGCTTTGACTTCCTCGATCTTCAGCGGCAGCGGCTCCTTGTCCTTATCGTTGAGGTTGGTCTCAGCCCACTGTAGCCAGGTCAGCAGATTTTCCAGCAACTCCTGAGTGGATAACAGCTCTGCGAGAGCTGTAGCCAGTCGCTGCTGATGCTGTCTGGCCCAAGCCTGCACCTGTAACACATTACGCATACTAAATAAAGTAATATCTTTGGTATGATAGGCATGCACGGGGTATCACAAATGTGTGGAAATATTTTAAAGGCATTTGTCCACACCACCAATCTGCATTGCAGAAATGGTTAAATAACAAGAAATCAAGTTAGTGTCTGTGAACTGCACATATAGTAGTTGTTCAATGAGTCATGACTGCTGTTTCAAAATAAAAACAAAACGGTGCTGTGTAAAAAGCACTACTTACAAGCAAATTTGAACCCACACAACAAATTTCACAAGAATTTCTAACGCAACCCTAATTTAGTGATTGGTGTAAAATGTTTGAAGTAAGTCTTCCTTATTGTGGCTGAAGCATCTGAATTCTGTATCTGGCTATGACGGGGCAGGAAGGCATTTATGCGGACATGCAGCTGTGAACTGACCTCTTCAAACCGAGCTTTAATGATGGTGTTCCAGTGTTTGATGGTTGTGATAGAGTCTGGATGGCAGATGCTCAGAATGGCCTCCCCCATACTGGTTGCTTTATTTAAAGCCACTCGCTTTTCTTCCAGTTTCTTCATGAACTCCTAAAAAACAGCAAATGGAAAGGGGTTTTTTGCAAATGGATTATTTTCACCAAACATAAAAATGAAGCATTGCTCACAACTTTGTTTTAATATTGGAGCGTGGTAAAGGTATTTCAGTCTGATGAAATCATAGAAAAATATCCATGATAATGCGCTTTTGGCATGGAAGATGACATGGCGCGTTGAACACATGCTGCAATTATGAATCAAAGACTTTATTGTTTTAGTAAAAGACTTAGTCAAAAACAAATGTCCGCATGTTTAATTACCTTGTTAAAACAACCAAAACTGTCAAAAAATGAAATATAAATATAAACTTCGAGCTAAGTATTTGCATAGCTTGCCTTGTGTTGTTCAATAAGTGCTCGCAGAGCCTCCTCATCGTCAGGCAGGCTGCCATGGAAACGCAAACTCTGCTCTGCCTCAGCCAGCCACTCCAGCAATATATGAACAGTAGAGTGAAACTCTTCAGCCTGCAGAGAAAACACAGATTACGCCGGGCTCGCCGACTCAGCTTACTTTCTATCTAACGACTGTAGCTCCACAGTACCTGACACAGCGCCTGCTCCAGTCGGGCCTGCTTGGACACTGAGAGGTTGCACACTGTTTCCCAGCGAGTGCTCAGCTCCTGCATCTGCACTTTGACCCAGGAGGAGTCATCGTGACTACTCTCTATCAGCTCCTTGGCCGAACGTTTCAGGGCCTGAACGCTTACTGTCCTCTTACCCAACTCTTTCTGGAAAACCTGCAGAGGACAGTCAGTGAAGAAAACAGACATCATGAAACCACATAACATACTAACATGCTCATACATGACACTAAAAGTAGTTCAGTTGTTTTGAAGATTACTAAAAATTACATTAGGAAAAACACACACCTATGCATTACAAAATGCATTCAACATCAAAAGAGTCACAGCGCAACAAAAACAAAATTACTTATGTTGGTGATGTAGTGTAGTTATTGTCAAGTATAAAAGTAAACAGACAACCTGCTGAACAGAAAATGTCAAAGAAGAGAGACGAGACATTGGAAAAACACTACAATGCTTTAGCCTGTTGTTGGAATGTATACCCATGTTCAGATGTCCTTTATTTTCTATGGTGGTAAGACACAATCTGTATTAATGCTGCAATGTAAAATTCTCCTTTGAGATGTTGGGTTTTCATTCCTCCACTAAAAACCCATCATTTGATGTTGTTTTGTACCTTGTGGTTGTCTATCAGGTTAAGAACCAGGTCTATGTCTCCATGTACGGGCTGGTCCTCAGCCAGTTGAGGTTCTACTCTGTACAACCAGTCAATGAGAGCCTGGAGAGCGTCTGTAAACTGTCCGGAGAACAAGAGGGCTTCCTCCAACTTGTTTTGTCTGCGCGAAAGAACAAATCATTCAGTTTGGGTGACAAAAGAGCTCTTTAGAAGAAGAAAGAAGAAGGGCTGACTATGTTGTAGTAGTTGATGGGACAAAACACAGTAACGTGTGGGGATATGGGTTCCTACCTTTCTACTGACTTTCCACACACAGTGTCCCATTTGTCCCTCAGTTCACTCAGCATGTCGTCCAGCTTTTGATTATCATCCTGTAGCGAGGTCTTGTCTTTCAGGGACCGTCCCGTCCGAGCTGTGGTGTCGTACACTGAGTGTTTGCTGCCCAGGGCCTTCTGGAACTCCTGTATATGTATGAGAAAAAGTCATCAGAAAATATAAGTGATTCTTCCAAACAATAAAGAAATCTAACTGTATTTATAAAATAAACATGCTGACAAGTATATATCTCTTGATGCACAGGGTTACAGTGAACCATCTCAAGGGATTTTCTTCTTACTGCTGACATATCAGATCACGTGTGTGTGTGTGTGTGTGTGTGTGTGTGTGTTGTGATTAAGATGCCAGTATTCTGTGAGGGGAAACAAAGGGGGTCTGCTGCGCAGAGATTAAAAGTATCCAAAAGCAAGGTCACCCCTAATAGATTTGGTCCATCCCAGGATTATGGCAATCTCCCTACATAACACTGAAACAACGAGAGGGCAATGCGTAGCCTGTAACACAAGCAAATGCACGACTAATGCTTTCTATAGCTGCTGTAATTCCTGTAAATAGCCTTTACTGCTGGAATTACTGTATCTGCCTCCAGCTCTCATATATAACACTGGGAGGCACCAATATACTTTGTTAAACAGCTGTCTCATTATTTGAACATAAAGAATAGTTCACATGCAGATGTTGCTTTTGTTAATTGAATGAACTGTCAAAGGTTCACGTCTGAACCTTCTTCCTTCTCCCATTACATCATGACAAGACGATGCGCAGTCACCTTGTGCTGTGTCAGTTGCATCTTGAGTTTGTCCGGATCATTGGCAATTTCCACCTCTGAGTCCAGAGTCTTCTCAGATTCATCCAGCCACTCCATCAGTTTATTCCAAGTCTCATGGAACTAATGAAGAATAAAGAAATCAACAATGTAATGCATTTGGAAAAAGGTATGATTTCACTTGATTTATTGAGTCTGTTTAATGTTCACATGATTAGGTTTTCAGGCTCAAGGAACATAAGAGGCCAACACTAATGCAAATGCCATAATTAGCTGCAGACACAATAGGAAACAGGCTTAATATACAATCGCCAGAACTTTCCAGTGATAATAAAAAGTCCTAACAGCACTTTAACAGTGCCAACTTTAAATCTAATACAGTGGAAATGTGCACAACAATACCTGCTTGGCCCTCTTCCTGGCATCATCCAGCAGACGACCTCTTTCAACAGATCTCTGCACCAGCTTCTCCCAGCGGCCTTGCACACTGATCAGCAGATTCTTGATCAGGACCACATCCTGTTTCTGGCTGAAATACTTCAAATGAGTTCCTGTCTTGTCCAGTTCAATGATGTGCTCTCTGTGGGAGTTCACCTCTGTCACAAACATCTGCGCAGATGCAGAACAACACAGAAATCGGAGAGATTTAGGGTTTAAATATCACAAAGGATTGCAAGACTTGAGTTAATGTAATTGATATGATTACTATGCTAACGAGCTTTGTTCTGAATACATATGGAGACATCAAGTCATGGCTGGCTTGATTGCATTGCAAATTCATTTTTCACAGAAAAACAAAATGAGACGCTATCACAGCAGCTTAATAACAGCAAATTTGTTCAACTTGGTCTCTAAAAATTGTCTTTTTTCCAGTGCTAGATAACAAACCTTAAAAGGAAACTTCGTGTTACAGCATTTCACATCACTTCAGAGTAAACAAACATTACCTTATGCTCATCAATCTGAAACATGATGGTCTCCAGTATGAGGGAAGCGGGAGAAACCATGTTGAGTGTCTGCTCTGCCTGGGTTAGCCAGTTAATGAAGTCCTGCAGAGAGTTGTGGAAATCTGTGGCCAGAGTCAAGGCTTCTTCCAGTTTTACCTGCGGACACAACACATAATCAGGGTCATGTATAGTGATGGAAACACATTATACAGTGCTGAGAAAAAAGCATGTGGTTGCTACGATACTAAATAATAAGGGGAAAAACAATTACACTTCAATTCTGCCAAACATGACCTCTACTTAAACAGAGGAAGTTAGCATCTCTGGAGAGGCTGGTGGTGAAGCAGGGATGGAGTGATGAGCTTTTAATTGAATGAGAGAGACATTCAGTAAGTTCACTGCTAAAAACCATCCGAGGCCACTGGCACAGGCTCATCACATGGCAGTAAACTCTGTGTTAATGACATTACAGACCTGATGAGAGATACTGGTAATAATGTCTAATGCAGTATTTTGTAGGCTGTGTTGAGAGCCTTGCCAAAATGAAACTGTTTTCAGCGTTATATTATTTGGATATTATTTGGATATTTGTGTGAGTTTGTGTTTACTGCAGAGTTTGGCCAGCAGCTATGACTCCATCCATCTTACAACTGACCAGGTTTTATGTCCCTAGGAATAGGACCAAAGTAAATAGGAAGTAAATGTACAAGCAGCCACAATGAGGAGGTCTATATCTGGAGTGAGCACAGTAAGAGACAGAAGATTTATCTTCCTGTCAAATAAAGTGGTGATGTTTATTTATTGCAGCAACAAAAGCGAGTAAATGTTTTTCTAATGAATGAAAATATAAATAAGGCTTACAAAATAACTGATGAGTCTGTTTTTTTGGCTCAAATATTACTGTAATTTGTCTCTATTATTTATTTAATGCACAACTCTTCACTATGGCAACACAAGACAAGACCACTGTTGTTTCACACACTGACTCAGACAGCAACTCAACCCTCTCTGATCCACAGTGTGACCGCATCCTGCGTGTGTCCTTGCCAACATTCTGTCTTTATATCGTTCATTATCAGCGCCGAGATTAGAGGCTTTCAAGTGGAGAGTCAAGTGTATGTCAGCAATCTCTCACTGTGACCTAAACCTCAAGTTGTGACTCATTAAGCTACGAGCAATCATACCTTTCTTTCAGCGACCTTCCCCTGCACAGATTCCCATTTCTCCTTCAGGTTGGCAAGGTCCTGCTCTGTGTTGCTCTCTGGACCCTCAGGCGTCATCATGAGCAGCTGGTGACCCTTGTTCAACAGCTCCTGATACAGCTCCTCTTTTGCCTCCAGGGCAGAACACAACTCCTGCAAGAAAACACACACAATAACGTCAGAAGAGAAATGCTTTCATCAAACAGACTAAATTACAGTAGCTACTTTCTGTAGTGTTCAAAGCGTATGCAATGAATATGTCAGTGGTTAGTCCAAATCAAGACCAAAAATGGTGAAAGAATGAGCACAGTGATATACACAGAGACTCTCACTCCCACACACATTCAACAGTATAGTGTTACTAATTTTATAATAGTTATTTTAATCTATTTCTTCTTGGTTCCATCAAATGTCACTACTGGTGCTTCTTCTCTAAGATTTGGCTGTGAAAGAGTTTCTCTCCATTAGAGGAAAAGGAAACAAAGATGCAAAACATTCCTAAATTCATTGTAGTCATACATGGCTGAATCAATTAGAAACACTTTAAAGGATTTGTCTCATGTTCTGCAGGGGGAATCAAGTAGTGTATTTTGCAGTGTCATTTAATTTTCACACTTCACATAAAACACAGAAACACACATTCGCCTCCTTACGAGCCTGCCATCTGTATGCAGCCTTTCATATTGTTAAACACATACCAGATGGGCGTTAAGCTGCTCCCGGGCCGTGTCTGGTAAGCCTCCCACAGCCTTTGATGCCAACAGCTGACGTTCTGTGTCTTTCAGCCATTGCTGCATATCTTCTATCTCACCATGGAAACCTTGGGCCTACAACACAATACAACCTGAGTCAGGACAAAAGGTGTCACACACACTTATTGTTAGCAACCTATGGCTCAGAGAGGAGGATATCTATGTCATGAGTTCCTTGTTTTCACTAAGCTGAAATTTAATGAAATAAAACCTTTTATTTGAAATACATTTTTTAAAAAGTGTTGCTTAAGCTATTTTTCTGGTTCTTCTTTCTGATAAATGCTCCCAACTCTCATCTTTGAAAAGCCATAAACATTTCTTGGAGAAAATCTAGGTCCAGGAGATATTCCTGTTTCTTATATCCCCCTCACATAAAGCAGGCTCCTAAATGTCAAATAAATTAAGAAAAAGCCTATTACCTAAAACATTATTATTAACGAGGCCTAGACAATCTCATAATATCTCATAATGTATATAATTATTATACCTGAAGCAGAGCACTCTCCAGCTGTTGCTTCCTCTGCCCTGTCTTCTCCAGGATGGTTGTCCACCGATGGTTCAGGTTCTCCAGTTTACTCTGCAGACCAGAGGCTTCTTCTCCAGCACTTGACTCCACCAGATCGTTACCGGCTTTGTTCACTGTCTCCACTGTTGATTTATGAGCCAACACATCAATTTGGAGGACCTGCAGAGAGACATTAAATGGAATGATGTTGGGCTGATGCACGAAGGAACCTAAATCAGCAAGGATGTGCTACAAACTCAATCTACAAGTTTTTGTTGATTTTGAGTAAGAGATGGTATTGGAATAAACTACAGTAAAGCAAAACGCCTTTTTGTTTGTTTCGTTTCAATGGATTATATGATTTATTGGCTGACTAAATGGTTTAGTTGAATATACATGAAAATAAAAATAAGGAGGCTTGGCGTACGTGGTGTTTGGCAAGCTCTATCTCAATGGCTTTGGGGTCTCCTCCAGCCTTCCTCTGTTCATTGAGCAGCTCCTCAGTGTGGCTCATCCAGGCCAGCAGCTCATCCAGTGCATGCTGGAATTGGCCCAGAGCCAGGAGGCCTCCCTCCAGTTTGTGCTGGATTAAAAACAGATTAAACCATTAGATACTGCAGCAAGTAAAGCACTTGATATGCATGCAATGGATTCCACAGGTTTTTTCCACGTCTTTTTTGTGGCCCTTAAGGAGGTGCAGAAGGAGATTTTAAAAAGAAATTAAAATAGTTACACGTATTTAAAGATTTTTTAAAATCAATTTTAAAAGTCTTCCCTTTCCATTGACACCTCTCTTTAGATGCAATTTCCATTTCTCACCTGTCGGCTTATGATTTTCTCATCCAGGTTGTCCCACAGCATCTTGAGCTCAGACATCGGCTCCTGGATGGTGCAGCGGTCGGCCTCTTCCGTCACCTTCTTCAGGAGGAGGCTCGCCTGGTGATTCAGGCGCTCCATCTCAATCTGCAGCTGGTATGCCTCTCCTTTGTACTCCTGACAAAACCAGCACATACAGCGGTACACCCAATCAGTCAACAGAAGTACAAAGTCATACAGACAATACCACTTCTACCTTTTCAGCATATGATTTGTCTTACTGTGCAACAGAGCAAATGTGACTCCATGAAGCTATTTTTATAGAGCCTTTGTACCTGTGCAGAACAGGCCAACTAGCGCATGTTTTGAATCACGCACTCAGTAAACATAGCTAGTACATGACAAAGCTACACTAGCAATGAATTATCTTTTTAGCATAGAAAATGCTGCATTTTACAGAGGAACACAAGATTTATTTTTAATATTATATTACCTTCAGTTCCACAATCTGCTGCTTGACAGTTTCCAGGTCTGTGCCTACAGGCGACATTGAATCCAGTTTGTTCTCCAGAATATCCACCCAGTCAAACATACCCTGCGTACAAAGAAGGCAACCATTGTTACTGAGAGAAAACAAAGCTAAGGAACAGGGAGTCATGTTTCACACTTTGCATCATGCTGTGCAATAAATCTTCTAGCTTGTCTTTAGTGAAATTATAGAGTTAGAAAATTAGACCAACAAAACAGCCCTGAACTGAAGAACTACCATCTTAAAGGAATGTGAAATTGAGCATAAAAGTTAGGTTAAATTATTAAAGCAGCTTTGTAAAACAGGCATTGCCACAGTGAAAAGTGTTAACGTGTGGGCCAAGTATAAAAAGCATTTATTGTTAAAGATTAATAGTTCTCTCATAAAATGTTGTTTCACTGCACCAAAAAGCACTGTAATATGTGGTTTCTTTGAAAACAATCTGCTTCACAATGTGTTACCAAAAATACTTTAACCTTTAAAGCATAAATTGCTGAAGCTGTGATCTAAGTACCTGAAGGCCATCCTGAAACTGCACTGCAGCCTGCATGGCTTCTTCCAGTCTCTCTACTCTCTCCTTCCAAGTCTTATTGAGATTCTCCCAAGCAGAATTAACCTGGAAATATATTTTTATCATGATCCACATGTTGGCAATAAAATCAAACTGCACAAACACTCAAACAATAAAGTATCAGCAAGTAAAGATGGGCTTGAATGTAATCTAGTACCTCATCAAGACTTTTCTTTATTACAGGTTTATCAGGTTCCCCGCAGGCAGTTAAAAGCTCTGCTCCCTGATTTCGAACCACATCAAGCTCTTCCTGCAGCCCGTCAATCTCCTCCTTAAAACCCTGCAGATATAAAAAGCCGCTTTTAAAACAAAGAAATGCTCCATCGTTCTCCATTATACATTCAATAATTTGGGGATTTGTCTACCTCAACAAATTCCTGCTGCTGTTTGACAACTGAAGGATCGACTCCAGGCTCCTCCAGCTCTCTCAGCAGGTCCTGGCTGTCTTTGATGGTGACGATGAGAGCGCAGTGGTCGCACCAGAACTTGTCTGCCAGGTCCATCACATCCAGCAGCTTCGCCTCACGCTCCTCCAATAAGGCCTGGATGTCATTCCACAGGAACACCATCTGGTCCAGTTTGTCTTGTACAGCTTGTGGGAAAAACAATAAATCAAACACATCTCACACACTGACAAGTTTAACGGGAAAACATTTGGTCTATTTTTATTCCTTCCATGTGCCTGAAAAAGTGGTATTCCTGTAAAAGCTACGCCTGAAAGAATAGCTACCCAACTCAGTGTCTGAAAATATTAAACTGAAACTTAAGATCCTGAGCCAAGAAAAATGGTTTCACCTTTTAAGCTTAATGGAAGAATCTTGTTTGCCAAAAAGTTTGGCTATTAACTGAGTTTATTATATACCCTTAATATTTTGCTACTGTTGACCTTATGTTAAAATAATGGTAAAACCTTTAACCCTCTAGTTGAACTACTACGTCACAAAATAGTTGATTTATTATATTAAAAAAATGAACAACTTAATAATTTAACATTATACACTGCATACCTTTGGCAGATATGTCCTTGTCCGCCCCTTCAGATCGTGCTATCATTTCCTCGCCTCGCTGCTTCAGTGTCTCGAAAGAGGGCTGCAGTTTCTCCAAATCCACAGAGATGGCCTTATTCTCAGTAATCTGCTCCTTGATCTTGTCCACCTCCACTGAGATAGAAGGAGGCTGTCGCAGCCGTTCAGCAATCCGTTCCAGGGATTCCAGCATGGGGTCAATTTTGTCATGGAACTGATAAAAAACAGCTCTATTTAATATGAGTGACTCGCATTACACAAATGTTTGTAAAACTTGTTTGTAAAACCCACTGAAGACATAACTAACATTTGTTGATTTTTGTCTTTGTTTGTTTTGTATTAATTCATTAATTTCATTTTTTAAAATTTACATTAACAAGATATTTGATGACAATAACAACATTGACAGGAATAAACCTAAAGTTATTTATTATAAGTTAGAGTTTTTGTTTAATCCAAGTTTTTAACCAAGACAAATAAAACATTTACCTAGAAATACCCAGTTAATATCTGCTGCTCACCTGAGTAGACTTGGAGATGGCTTCATCCAGAGTGGCAGCTCTCTGCTTCACATCAGCCTTGAGTTTAGTGTAAAGTTCATCAGTAGTTGTGTACTTCTCTCTGATGGGTACTCCCTCCACTGGGCTGAGTTCAAGTAGCTGAGGCCCCGTTTTGTTCATCTTATCAATGTGCGGCTTGTGCTCAGCAATCAGCTCTCTCATTTGCTAGAGAAGATGTGACATATTTAGTTTGGATTTTTATTATACGAATTAAAGCGCTATCTAGATAAAGCTTCTTACCCTGAGTTCCTCTTGCTGCTGCCTGAGCATGTCATACTCGATGGCAGGTGGTGGCAGCTCACTGAAGGTGCTCAGGGTTTCCTGAAGCCACGGCCACATCTCCTCGTAGGTCTCCCAGAACTGACTGGCCAGAGACTGAGCTCGTTCCAGCTGCAGACATCGCTCCGAGTTCAGCTGACTGACGACACCATACTTCTCCAAAAGAGTCTGTGTCTTGGCCTGATTGAAAACCAAGAAAATTCTTAAACTTTTGTGCATACTGGTTATGAATAAGTGCATTTTTTAAAGTAAGTTCTTTTCACCTTCAAGGTCTCTTTCTCCTCTGGGTTTTTGCCGCTCATGATAGCCTTTCCAGTTTTGACGATTTCATCCACAGCATCTTTGTGCCTCATGATGTCCATGGAGAAAGTCTGGAAAACCAGCAGAGTGAGTTTGGTTGGACGTCACAAAACAAATCTCTATGTTTACTGTACTTTGCTTAAATGGAAGCTTGTGTTTATCCACACACACACACGCACACACACAGGAGGATGGACTAACCTTCTGTGCTTGGAGTTGAGCTGTGGTTTGGTCCATCTCCAGCCTGATCTCACTCATCGCCAGCAACTTCCTCTCTGCTTCGGTCAGCCAGGCGAGTTCAGAGTCTACAGCCTGTTCAAACTGGAAACACACAAAAGTATTCTGATGTTTCCGGATATTAAAATTCTTTTTCTATTAAAACTAGGAGACGAGGCCAAATGAAAAAAAAAGCTGTTTATTAATATTGCTGGTTTACTTACCTGCTGTGACTTGAGCATGTCAGCGTTGATCTGGTCAACTTGTTGGGTGATGGTGTCAGAGACGGCTCTGTAGCGGTCATTATCCTCAGTCACCAGCTTGTCCAGACCCTCACGAGTGTGCCAGGGGATCAGATCCAGAAGAGAACTGCTCAACTCATTCAGCTTGTCCATCACAGATTTTTGGTCTTTGGTCTCTTTTAACAAGGCCTTGACAAATTTGCATGACACACAGAAACCACCAGTTTAATAAAAATGATTGCACACACAGCAAGGTTTTCAAAGCAAGTCATTGTAGGTTGGAGGTAAAGTATTTGATGTTAGGCACGGCATTTTTATATACAAAAGGAAATATATTATTATTACAGAACAACTCACTTTTTGTCTACTTTGTGCATGAATGAGCTGCTCGCCCACTGGCTCCTGACCAGCAAAAGCACTGATTTCCGCTTCTGCTCTCTCTAACCAGGAGCTTAGGTCCTCATGAGTATGTTGGAGCTTAGAAGAGAGACCTAAAACACGTTCCAGTGTCTTCAAAACGTTGACACTCATGGAGTTGATTTCTGCATATTTGGTTTTTATACCGTCGAGTTTGCCTTGGATAACAACAACTTCATCACCTATAAAAAGAAAGTAAAGTATTACCTTATTTTAATTTCTCATTTTATTATTTTATGCTGTAGTATAGGTAAGTAAGGTGCAGAATTAATTATCATCTAACTCAACAAAAAAAATGCAGTCCAGAAAAGCAGTGGATTGTCTCATTTAATAGGTTATAGGAAGGTGAACTGACAATGCTTTCTGGAAGTAAAAATATTTTCTTTCGTAGTGAGTAAGGCAAAAAAAGGTCTGATGTGTATTACAGGGACAACAGAGAGAGATAATTGTTTGCTGGGATTCAGATGAATAAGTGCAGTAACACATGCCTGTTGTTTGTTTTAGCAGCTCCATCCCATTAGAGATGGCTTGGTCAACATTCTTCTTCTTCAGCTCAATATCATTTTGTAGTGCCTGAAGAAAACACACATTTAGAAAGTCACTGACAGTGACAAGAAGCCTTTCATGGATAACAATGACACAGAAATGATGAAATTAACTGAAAAAACATGACTGATACAAATTAAATCAAAGGATAAAAAAAATGTTTGGCCTGAGGAGGAGTGTATACCCGCTGTTCTGCCAGCTGCTTTTCAAGAACATCTATTTTGTAGTCCTCCACGGACACTTCACTCAGCCTTGTGTGCACCTCGCTGAGCCAGTTCATGAGAGCCACTTCATCTTCTCCAAATAACTGGGCATTTGCCAGAGCTTGCTGCAGCATCTCAGCTTTCCTCCTGCATCGCTCCTGAAGCTCTATGTAACTGCCCTGGGTGGCATCCAGTTTGGACTGAACAAAGTCCTTATCGTCCGCTGAGCTCATTGTTTTGAGCACCTGACCCAGACTGACAGCCTGAAACAGGTCTTTACTGTGATTCATAATCTCCTCCTCTAAGGCCTGACCACAAGGATGGAAAACCAAGGAAACATGACACACACAAAAACAAAAATATTAAACTAAAATTTAATGAAAAACAGAATGGGAAATAATAAAAAGCACAACAAGCCAAAGTAATATAAATGAGCTCGGTTGAACACAGCTGATTGTATCATAAAACATCCAAAACATATGTTTAGCTTGCAAAATGATAGATATTACCTTATGTTGTGAGATCTGATCTTCCAGTTTAGACGTCTCAGTGCCGATTGGCTCAGAGTTGGCCAAATGTTTCTCTGTGACAGCAAGCCACTCGCTCAGTGGCTCCACAGTTTCATGAAACTGCTGAGTGACCACTAAGATGTTCTCTAGTTGCTTGTGCCTAACAAGTGATGATAACGTCATCAGCAGGTTGTGAAATACAGCCTTCTCATTAAAATGGACAAACTAACAGGCAAGTTCATCAGTGCTTAGCCTATCCATAAATATCAATAATTTCATCATTAAGTGGAGAAAAAGTAATAGACTGTGCAAAACGATGTGAAAACCTTCAGTTCAGACTTCATTGTTGCTTAATTGGACAAAAACTGAGCAGCAGTTCATCTAAATCTTGATGAGAAAGCCAAAGGGTGCGTTTTTAAAATGTTAAATTAGTCCTTTAAGCTTCAAATATACAAGATTTAAATACAGGCAAAAAACATACAGTAAATTCAATCAAGGAAAAAAATCACAAGGTTTTGAATCTGCGACTCTGCATTTACAACTGTGTTTACATTTTAGGCATTTATACAAACCTTTGTTCAGCCTTCTTGAGCAGAGCGTCCCACCTCTGCCCTAGGCATTCGATCTCTTTTGAGACCTTCTCCTTATCCACAGACTCTGCCAGTTCCGCAACCTTCTCTCCCTCTTTTTTTATCAGCTCTACTGTCGGCTTTCGGTCATCAAGTAGTCTCTGCAAGAGCTGTCAAAGGCAAACAAAGGAGAAGAGTTATTGGCAGTCTTTAACACGTCTTGAACAAAAGAATTGCTTTGTGGTGAAAAACAGTAAATCTAACAGTCACAAATTATGTGTCCATTAAGTTAAAAGCTTTGTGAACCGCACTCATGTTTAACAGTGGATGTCAATTAAATAAGATGGATTGCAATGCTTTGTGGACTTCTAGTGTTAAAGTGTAAAGACTAAAATAGAATGGGTGGTGTGCTTTGTATATGTAAGTCTGTATTTATGTGTTTGTACCACATGGCTTACTTTCTGCTCTTGTATCTGCGCCTTGACTACTTTAAACTCTGCAGAGGGAGGTTTCTGATTGGCCACAAGCTCCTCTGTATCAGTCAACCAGCTGAGCAGTGACTCCAAAGCATCCTGGAACCTCCCACAATGCAACAGAGCTTCGTGCAGCTGGGCTGAGCGCTCAGCAATCTGCGGACCACATGGTAAATATAGATGTCACCTGTTGTAAGTACAACTTAAACAGCTCCTGAGTAATTCATCAAAGACTCAGACTACGACAAATAGCAAGATTGAATGACTCATTGTATTTTTACTAAAGACCAGTATTCAAAAGCAAACATCACCCTGTCAGACTGGTAGTATATAACAAATAACCTTTTTATTGAGAGTATTCCACTTTGTGTTAACACCCTCCAGGTCATCCTCAAGCTTCTTGGTGCTTGTGCCTTTAGCAGCGTTTTGGATCAGGCCCTGGCCGAGGGAGATGATATCCTGTAGTTGTGCCTGCAATGGATCAATCTCCTCTTTCTGGAAAGCCTAAAGACAAATAGAACAAATAAGAATTAATGTTCCAGATTGATTACAAGTTACATGAACCATGACTGTTTAATTATATTTTCAGGCCAAATTAAGTATTAATTCATTTATTCGAAACAATTCTCCATTTGCAATTTTAATTACATTAAATTTTATAGATTACATCATTTATTATCACTCCCTGTCTTGACTCAGTCTTCTGCAAATAATTTTATATTCACAGCTCTGTTCTTTAAACTATATGCAAACCAGCAATAAAAATAGCCAATTTCATGATCTAAATTTCAAGGTTCAAACATTTCCAGGCAGTGCACACATTATGAGACATGATTGTAACATCCTAACTTCAGGTCTGTGGTAAAATCCTGCTGACACCAGTCAGCACCTCAAAACGCAACTGCACACACATCCAGGCGGAACTGGTGAGCAAAATTTTATTCACCTACCATGGAATCAAATGTGTAAGAAAAACACGAATCAAGTAAAAACCAATTTAAAGGATGAATGACTAAGGGAAACCAGCTCATGATGAAAATGCAGAAATGAATGAAGAAGCTATTTTTGGGCACCTGTGGTGATAAATGACCCATAGGTCCTGTTTCAGGACACATAGCGATGGCATTCAGTAAGGCCTCTATCTCCTGCTCTCCTGCCTGCTGGAATGCATGTAAACTTTTAGGCAAACAGGCCTCCACCGACTGCAAAAACTCCTCCAGCTCCTCCATGGTGTATGTGGATGCTCCTTGTTGCACAGTGCATGGTTTGGTTTGCTGGTGGCTTTCTATGGGTAGAGTTACAGAGTTTCCGTAAGTCTCAGGCTGTGTCACCACCACACTGACCAACTCACAGTCATCCTGAGGTGACACATCCTCTAACAACTCAGCAGTGGATAGCTCATCATAGTCTGTTAAAGTCCTTGATCGCCATCCAGAGCTGTCATTTTGAGCTCTGGAGGCTGATCCAGAAGATAATCTCCCTATGGAGTATTTGTATTCTCCATTGCTCAGGGTGTCGTTTTCATTCAGCTCACCCATACCAGATTCTACCGTTCGTGGCTCTTGCACCAAACTACTACTATGATAAAGGGGCTGGTTGTCCCTTGAGGGAGAGAAAGGAAAATCCTCCTGTCCTGAGCTGAGTGATCGCAAAGTTTTGAGGTCCCCAGACATATGCATGGCCTCTGATGAGGACAGACTCCTTGTACCAGGGCATGCTCTTTTATGAGATCGATGAGCATGTCGCTCTCTCTCCACAGTAGGACTGTAAAGACCTGAATCCTCTTCAGATGTCAGTGAGCTGGTCATACTTTGCCCTCTCTTGCCATTGACCAGCCCCGGCCTCTCCACACTCCCAGAGCACAAGGTTCCACTGCGGCTGGCATACTCGCCCAAATTAGTGGGGGCAAAAGTCCGCCACGACCTTCTATGATGAGGATGGTCCTTCTTATCACCTCCTTGTAGTCGTGACTTAGGCAGAACTGTATCAGTCGCCCTGGTGATGTTCCCATTGAGTTTAAGTCCATCGTAAACCACACGCTCATCAAGAAGGGCAGGCTTTCGAGTTCTGAGCTCAAATGAACTAGAAGCAGAGAGGACTCCATTTCCACACAGACTGCTGAGGTCTAATGTGCGGTGTGTGTAAGGTAGGGTCCCTGTGAAGTGACGAGAAGAAAGGCTGCCTTTAGAGCCCGAGTCTATCTGCTCATTCAACCGGACGGTGTCATAAATAGATCTCTGGGGCACATAGCAGTCATCAATGTTCAGATCCTCCTCCTCACCCTTCCCCACACAGGATGGGTTTTGTCTGAGGCAATCTGGTCTGCTCAGTGGTTTGCCCATGACAAAACAACTGTCACCACTCCCTTCAAAGCAAAGATTAAATTTTTCTTTTGAGATAAATGTTATTTTAGCTCACACTTAGTTTAACAATTAGCATAAAGTGACCAGTAGTCATGAGAGGCAACTGTGTGCAAACTATTTTTTCTCTTTAAAAACTAAATATATCCACCTGTATAAATAAAAATCTACAACAGCTCATGGGAATGTTATTTTAAAAAAACAAGACAAAAGTAAATTGATCTAGATATTAAAAAATAAAAGCTTTAGAAATACATGTCAAAAAGTAAATAAAATCAAATGCCAGGACGATATAGCAGCTTCATACTACTTGTCAGAAATGAAAATCCAGTCTTTCAATACAGTCACTATCCCAAAAATATTCCTCTAGGCTCTTCTCCAAGCACTGCCAAAAGTTAATCACTAGTCCTCTGGTCCAAAGTGCTTTTTTCTCCTGAAATCCTCACACTATCCATGCAAGTTACAGGACAATCTTCAGTGCAAAATGAAAATATCCACACACAAATACGGGTGTAAAAAAAAACTGTAAGCGGTTATGAAGAGGACTGGTACTCCTGGATAAACAAAAAAGCCTGGCCTTCCTCTCTCATCGCTCCCGTTGCAATGACAGACACCCTCCTGGCAGAAGGTTTCATGCCCTGCCCCCGCTCATTATTCAGACAACATCTGCCACAACTCCATTTGTGCTCAGAGCGGCTCCGGCACATGTTGATTGGTGGACACATGACCCTTTTTATTTTCTCCTTTCTAATTTTCCCTTATGTCTGCATGGCCCATATGACTTCATTTCTAAGCGATCTTCTGCATCCTGACACATCCACTCACTTTTCTTCTTTTCTTTCAGTGACTGAAGGAATGGGGAGGGCAAGCGGTACGCACCAGCCTTTCTATTTCACACACACAAAAAAAAAACCTAGACCAGCAGGCAACAGCAGCTCCCACTCTGATGACATCACACTATGCTGAAATAGATACAGGTTTTTCCTTTTTTCTCCCTTTGCCCTCTGTTTTGTTCTGTGGATGGTTGCTGTGGACCCTGCAGATATTCTTAATTACTGTGGAATGCTGAGAGAGGCACAGGTCCCAGGTAATTTAACACCGGCAGCTCTGCCAAGTGCATGAAGGAGCTTTTTATGTCCAGTGACCGGGGTAAGAGAAGAAAGGAGGATAGAGGAGATAATAAAAGGAATTTGTTTTTGTTTCCTGGATTGTCTACGTCGAATTAGCTCGATAAGGAGCTGAACAATCTCAACTTCTTTGTCCAGTTCTGAATACATAAGAAGATACTGAAAGTGGAAACTGACAAAGACAATCAGCTGTTAAGATCTGATGGGATTTTAAAAAAGGATTTTCAACCTTTAACATCTAGATACTTTTGAGATATTCAGGATTTTGGAAGTATCTTCCTTTTAGATGGTTCTGTATTTCAGAAAATTAACTATACAACAGTCTGTTTAAACAACACTGCTTATTAGTCTCTTTAAACAATCTGGCACAAAGTAGTGAAAGACAAACTGAGAGCCAAATCTGAGTCAGACAAAACCAAAAGGCAGTTCAATATTACAGGCAACAAACAAAGCCAACAAATATAAACTTTTGCACGGCAGGCAATGAATTATCAAATTAGTGGCATTTAACGAGAACACTTTCTATGATTCAGTTTTTATTTAACAAACCAAGCAGGTTGACACGAAATTAAACCTTTCAATAAAGGGGTTTCATGTTGTAACAAATTCATTGTGAGATTGTACAGAGGAATATTTTCAGACCATTTAGGTTGATTATGCTCAACTTCAGATCTGCATTGGAAGCAAAGACTAATAACCTTAGGTGAAAACTCAACATAGTCATCTTACGAGAAAACAATGTGGCCTGTACTCGTATATAAACTAGCGCACAGAAGCGCTTTAAGGAGAGCTGTGTGTGGAAGTGAGTAAGTAATACTACATGGTTAGAATGACACAACTATCTTCAGTGAGCTGGATTTGCTATAGTATGATTCAGAAAGTAGAAATTCCTTTTCAAATTTTGAAGACACACTGATGTAATGTCTGAACACGGGGAAAAGACACCCACGCCAACCCCCAGTAGTGTTGAGTCACCGCAGCTGTGAGACTGTACTTTAAGGTACTGCACATAAAAATATACATACACCAGGACTTTCTCAGTCATGCTCCTACAAACCTCATGTAAGAAACAAGAGTAAACACATGAAGTCAGCCATGTCTCTTTCAAAACTTGACCTAAAATGGTAACAACACCAGAAAGAGACAAATCCAGCTTTCTGTTACTGTTTATTACTTTCTCACTAACTGCCAATGAAGTCCTTTTACCTACCAGTAAATATAAAACAGGATATGACATTCAGTGTTTACATGTTGCAACACAGCTTTGCTATCTTTGACAACACTCCTCTTGATTGTAAGTCTTGGTGCAAATGAGCACAAAGGGGATTTTCCACCGGCAGCTGAGGGTGTATGTGCCCTCTCAACACAGACAGGACAAAGAGGGGGTAAAAACATGCACCATGACAACGCTCCTCAGCAACTATTTGAATCACTTCTTTAATAGTTACCCTACAAGGCCTTTAAATCAAACTCCACAAAACTAAATGACACCCCCCTAACCATACAAACCCGGTGATATTTTAATCTGTGTAACTCCACTGGAGGTTTGGATGTAGCCCTACAATAGAAAAACAGCACATCCCTAATTGGAAAAAAAATCCCTTGACCTACATCTTAGGACAGATCTGTGTCATTTGTCTATACACAGCTGTTTACGTTGCTTTATTGTAATGCTATCTAATACTACAAATGAAGAAGTTCTTCATAATTTCACAGCTAAATATAGGTTAATCTTCTTGTGGAACTCCACAGGAATTTATAGGCTTTTAAAATATTTTGCATCCATCTGTAAATCTTGCTAATGGCTGCCTGCTTGTTTTATCCCTCACTGATACTGTACCAGTAACGATTTCCATGATTTCATAGTCAATAACATGGAGTCAGAAATCAAAAATAGACCATTAGAATGATTATGAAGCTGAGAGGTTTGTCTGTAGCCGGCTTTCCTGATTACCTGTATGAGATTTTCCTTTTTAGTCCAAACAATAATAATAAAGTAAGCTAAATCGTATAACATATAGTGTTTGGGATTATGTTGTTGGGTTAGTATTTTCCAAAGGTGCAGGTATACTTTTACACCATAAAAGGTAGAAATACACTGCAACTAAATTATTTAAATGATCATAATGTGTTTTGCTTTTTGAATTATATATAACAACAAATCAATGTTATGAGATCAGAATGCAGGCAAAGCTTCATTATTGACTCAAATGATGTCCTGCTGGTGACCACCTGGCCGTGACGGTCCACCCCTCCTGACACCATCACTGCATATGGGCCGTGGCTCTTTTGTTAACAACAGATGCCCTGAATGAACCAGAAGTCCCAGGGGGGTCGCCATGTATGTAGGAAGTATGTGGTTAGTGACGAGACTGCTGGTAATCTAATTCAGGATTTCTTGGATAGACAGTACTGTATCCTAAATATTGTTTGTATTTGTTTGTATTTATTTAAGGAAAACTAGAGACAGATTACAGCCTATATGCTTTATAGAGTTTTTAAGATAACAATAGAACACTGTTTCTCATAAACTATTCATTTAAAAAGAAAAGGGGAGGTTAATTACAACAGTGGGAGACTCATTGTAAGTATGGTTGTATTCAGTTAGTTTAATATGGACAGCCTGTTATTTTCTATTTATACAGTATGGAAGACAATATGGTAAGGGCAAATAATTGAAATAATAATACTTTATGGCTTTACTTTTGTATGAGATAACCTTTGTTATCCTTTGTGGATGCCAGGACTAGAGCAGCTTCGTTACATATGTGCAAAGCAAATTAAATAGGCTCATTGTTTGAAGAGCTACAAAGTCCCACTAGAATAATAATGTAATTCACTAGTGTACATTACGTATCTCTTGCTAGCACAAAACAAGCAGGTGCTAATTTAATGTGAACTGCCACACCACACTTCATTTCTGAGGTAATTTCACATGCATTCAATCATCCAACTCATCCACATCCAAACCAGAGAAATTAAATTGAACCTGAAAATAGAGACACATTACCTTAAAGGATTCAAGTTGTCGACTGATGACATCTGTCTCCATGCAGACGGCCTCCTGGGATGCCTCCTTATCCACAGCTCTGCAAAGTTTATTTTCCACCTGGTGGAGTTTACCATACAGCTCCTCTAGCTTGGTGAGAGTACTCTGCACCTGCATCTCTCTGCCCTTAGCTCTATCCATCAGTTTACCACACTGTTTACTTAAAGCATCAAGATCTCTCTTCAGGCCACACAGGTCAGGTGAGGACTCAGTCTCTAGCATCTTCTTACAGCTGTCTCCAGCATTGGCTGTGTTGGTCATCAGTTCTTGCAGCTTAGCCACAAAGCCGTGGATGCTGTCTTGCTGTTCTTTAAGAGTAGCCAAGTCAAGATCCAAAGGAGCCATGCTGTCCAGCTCATCATCCAGGTCTGTGTAATGGGTGAACATCTCACGGATGCTGTTTTGGAACTGTCCAATACCCTGTAATTTACCCTCCAACACTTGGCATGTCTCCTCCAGTTTCTTGTTAAGGGTTCTGTGGTCTTGTTCTATGCTGTCAGCCTGCAATAAAAGGTCTGTCACTCCATCGGCATCTGGAACATCTACTACAAGATCTTTGGCCAAACTCTTTAGATGCTCTATTTGGTTCTGAGCTCCCTCTAAACTCTTATGTTGGGCTTTCATGTTGGTCAGGTTCTTATTGCTGTGTGCCTGTGCTCCCTGCGATTCATAGGCCTCAACCTGTTTCTTAGCTCCCTCGAGCTGACCCCTTGCCTCTTTGTAGACGTCATTAAATTCTTTAACTCTGTGTGAAATCTTCTCCAGGGACTCCCTCTTGCTCTGCAGAGCCTCCGCTACATTGTCCACTCTTTTGCCAACGCTAGCTTTCTCCTCTTTTATAGACTCAGTGTCTGTGTTAGCCACCTCAAGAAGGCTATCTGCAGCTGTGTTGAGTTGCTCCACCATCCCTCTGTGCTTGTCAACGTCCTTCTGGAGAGCTTTCACCTGAGAAATGGCGCTCTCAGCAGCAACAGGATCGACAGTCATTTTAAGTCGGCCCTCGCTAGCTTCACACTCCTGAATCCAGCTGTTGAGCTTCTCTGCATGCTCATGATACTTCAGAGATCTCTGCAGAGCAGTATGGAGTTTATCAGCCTGTTCTACAGAGCTTTTCTTCACCTCCTCCCACTTAGAAGAAAGGGTACTCAGCTGCCCTTGTAGTGCTAACTTTTCTGCACCATCTGTGTTCTGCACGAGCATCTCCCCTTCCCCAAGGATTGTATTGTACACCTCTTCATGTTCACTGATGGCCTTTCGGAGTTTACTGTGCTCCTCCACAGTTTGTTTCAGGATGTCCACTTTTGCAGAGACTGGCTGGGGTTTAGACTTCTCCTGGAGCTTCTCTCCCAGCCATGACTGGAAGTTTTTAGAGGTCTGATGGAATTGCTGAGAGCTGGCAAAGGTCGAGTTCAACTGCTCGATCCGTTTCGCTAGAACAAAGAAATGCAGCAATTATTACATTTTTTACAAAAACGTGGAATTAAAAAGTGAATACTGTTGCAGATGACATTTCTAAATGATACTTTAAGCTCAGTTTAAACCAACTACACTACAGCTAAAGAAACGGTGATCACTTCATGTATATGGAACAAACACAACACTAATAGAATCGTTCCTTCTTTCCAAACATTACAACATTACATTTTAAGGCTCAGCAAAAAGGCCAACCTGCTTTCTCTTCTAGCTGTTTTAAAGGCTTGCTGACAGCCTCCAGCTGCCTGGCTAAGTCTGCTTTGAGATAGTCCTCAGTGACCATCGCTGTAAGCTCTGCGTTGAGGGTCTCAGCCTCTGTCAGCTTCTTCTTCTCATCCCTCAGCTGAGCTGAGATATTATGGACGTCCTCCAATTGCTTCTTCACAGCGTCGGGCTGAGTACTCTGACTCTGATGGTTCGTGAGCTGATTCTCCAGCTGAGTGATAGTTTGGCTCAGATCCCTCAGTAACTCCTGAAACTGCCCTGTCTTCACCACAGTGCGGTCAATGATGCTGTCTCGTCGGTCTAGCTGTTCTGTGAGGCCTTGCCACTTCTGGGTGATAGCAGTGAGCTGTTCCTTCACCAGCTTCCCATCTGAGGGGTCCTGGTTGCCTGAGGAGCTTAGGATGGCTGAAGCCGCTTCTTCAAGTTGCTCATATTGAGGTTTACGGCTCTTAAATTCATTCTGGAGAATCTACAGGGAAAAAAATGTTAACATTACATCACAAAACACCGGAAATACTCTTTCTTAAGAACATTCGAGGCTTAAATTCCTCCCAACTACTTGCACTGTGCTTACCTGAACTTGTTGCTTCTGCATTTTAAGCATGTTCGGGTCTATTGAAAGGGGTCCAAGGACACTCATCATCAGCTCCTTCTCTGAAAGCCACTGACCAAGCTGAAGCTCTGTTGTTTGGAAGATGTCCAGATTCTTGTTGGACTGCTCCAAATGCTGTTTCCTTTCCTCTACCAAGCCGTTGATATCTTCCCAAGCAGCATCTAAGCAGGGGGACACAACAATCACACCAGTCTCCATTAGTCAGCACATCAGCATGTTTCTATTCTCTGTCCTACTGTTCTTCTATAAAACCTCCCACCATGCAGCACATGGCACTATGAATGTGTTAATTTAAATGGTGTGGCAGAGAGCAGGTACTAAGACAGACTGACCTTCTGTTAACATGTATGTGCCAGGTAGATGACAGAATGCAGGAATATAGCTTGTATAGTGTAATAATTCAAATGTGTCATTTTGTATAAGCCTTTACTCAAAAGCCAATAACAATGAGATACATTTTCAGTGAGACTCAACACACTCTGACAGTTGACATAAATTACACAGGGCTATCTGGACACAACACCTTGGTGCATACCTATGTCTGCTAGCATCTGCTTCCATTTTGCAACCTCAGGGGAGTTTGGATGAGCTTTAATCATGTTGAGGAGCCTCTCTCTAAGCTTCTGGAGCTGCTCCTGCTTTTGCTTCATGCCATCTTCAAATGCCTGAGAGAAAAGAAACAGGGATTCTGAACACTGAGTCCGAGAAGCAGTCTCAACCACAGCAGAAGTCTGTGAAGTTTTAGAACATAATTAAATGTAACTGCTTTTTCTGTTGCTTTGGTAAGTAAGTGAAACACTTCTGTACCTTCTGCTGTTCAAGCTGTGTTTTCACTGAATCTTTCTCTGAGCTTGTATTGTTCCATGACAGCGCAGTCTTTTTCATGTCCTTTAGCCATGTCATCATATCCTCTGTCTGCTTTTGGGTTTCTTTCACCTCCTGCACCAAATTACTCAGCTCTGCAGCTCGACTCTTCAGAGTTTCCCCAAGGCTTGCGTATCGCTCATTGATGAATGACATGTTCTGCTGAATCACCATCAACTCTGAGGACATCCCAAAATAATTTCATCAAGTTTCCATGCCAAGTGTTTATAGTCAGTATGTCAAAAAGAGGTTACAATAACAACATTAATACAGTGCTCTGAAAAAGTATTTGCCCCCTTCCTGATTTTTCTATTTTTTGTTGTTTTTGCACATTTGTCATGCTTAAATGATTCAGATCATCAAACAAATTTTCATATTACAGATAACCAGAGTAAATAGATAATGTTAGTAGTTTTTCATTCATTTTTAAACAATTTCATTTATTAAAGGGAAAAAGCTGCCCAAACATGCCTGGTCCTATGTGACAAAGCAATTGGCCCCATAACCTAAACCTACTGCAATTACTCTTTGTGCCAACCTTGGCAGCAACAACTGCAATCAAGCGTTTGTGATAACTGGCAGTGAACTGGAATTTCAGCCCACTCCTCCTTGCAGACTTGTTTTAATTCAGCCACACTGGAGGGTTTTCCAACATGAATTGCCTGTTATCTTTGTGTAATATTAACATGAGTTTGATGACCTAAGTGATTTAAGTGTGATAAATATGCAAAAAGATTTTAAAAAATCAGAAAGGGAGGAAATACTTTTTCACAGTACTGTACACTGTAGTAGCTTTTTGGTACAGCATGTTCAGATTATCTGTGAAGAAAGTTTGACTGATTCTCTGCAAACAGAATTCAAGCATTTGTGTAAATCACCAGCGTAACCACAAATTTAATAATAAAAACAACAGAAAAATAACCTTACGTTATACACCTGTTGTTCTGTATTTCTTCCTGTGATTTTTATAATCTGAACATACTTTTGCTGATGACAGTTGGCATTTGTTTGACATAGAGCCACCACAGCCGTAGCAGTGTTTTGAAAATAACAACAGTACCAATACAGCATCCACATACACATTTGATTACCTTTATTGGTTAGGTAGGAATGGCTCGCTGGACCACCACCATTAGTTAGAGCTGATGCAAAGACATAAGACAAAGCTTGTGTAAAAACCAGTTGACAAAAGATCTTTCCATGACCTCTAATGGTTAGCGGTTTTATTAGTAAGAAGAGCACCTAAACACCATGCTTGTCATTCCACTAAATGGTTGCTTTTTGGTGTGTTTACCTGACTTGTTAGGGGTCTTTGTTTTGGCAGGGGATGTGAGGAAAGAGATGAGATTGCAAAGTGATGATCCTTTGCTGTTAAAGTCCTGGACAGCAGGGCCTTTGGATGTCCATTCGTCTAATAATTCCTGATGAAAGAGCAATCAGAAAGATAAATGGTATCAAACTGTAGAAGAATGAATATGACAGCTGGCATTCAAAACTGAAAAAAAGAAAAATATGATGTCTGAAAAGTAAACGTGAATAATTTCACTTCTTTAAAAGTTTATGCATTTTTTTTCTTTTTTACACTAGATTCAGGATCTACCGTACATCTGTGATTTTTTTCTCTACTATCATGGGAAGAAAATAGTGTCTCTGATGGACAACATGGTGTTTTACTCCCAGATCTGCTCTGTGTAAATACCTACATCCATCTGTCATTAGCTGGCAGAGAGAACAGTTTGTGGAGGGAGGATACGACTATGATTTATCAAAACACACTACAGCTATTACTAGCAAAACACACACTGTACAGACCACAGAGACCTAAAATATAAAATCTGTGGTTCCTGTTCCAGCATTTAAGTATAGTTTCATAAAACATTTACGGGAATAACACTGTCTCTGTAGCAGACTTTTAATTTATCTCTTGACTCACTGTGACTATCTGCAAGTCCTTCTCTAGACATTTCTCATTGCTGCTTGGCTGAACTGCAGGTACTTTCTCATTGGTCTCTTCCAGCCACTTGGTGAGAGAACTGGCTGCAGATTTGAACTCTCCCAGCTGATCTTGACAGGATGATACTTCTTCTTCCCTGGAGCGGACAACAGTCATATCATGCATGCTTCGATCTTACTAATATTACAAACATTAATGTTAAGGGAAAAGATGTATAGCAAGCATGAAACTAACTGTTAACATTGGAAATTTTAAATTTAACCTACTTTTCTTTGACAGTATCTTTGAAGGTGCTGAAAATATGTGAAAGATTGTCCATCTTGCTCTGGATCTGGGTTCTGTTTCCATCAGGACTTATTTCATACATCTCTTTGGAAAGACTCTGCAGCTTCTCCAAATCGCTGGCATGTTCAGCCATCTCAGCTTTAGTATTCTACAATGACATTATAACAGTCAATCACCCTTTGTAGTATAAATATTTTGTTTTTTAAAAAACATTACTTAAGACACCAAATGTATCAATCTGCGTCATAAACACTGTCAGTAGTTTACTTACCTGCATTAGCTGAGAAAGCTCACTGAAGGTTTTTCCTGGTCCGTCCGTCTCATGCAGATCTTGTGAACGCTTCACAACAAACTGCTGAACTTTATCAGCTAGTGTCTCAAACTCCTCTACCTTTTCTTTCAACTGCTCCAGCTGCAAAACTTTTTGCTTGTGCTTGTCACAAGCATCAGAGAAGCGCTGGGACAGAGCATCCATCTTTGATTGCAGAAGCACAGCGGCAGAAGGATCTGCTGTCTCCACAAACTTCTTCACCTTGGCTTTCATAGCTGAGATGCTGCTCTGACGACTTGCTATGTCCTGCTCTAATGCCTGAAAAATACAAGCAACAATTTAACAGATCAATAAAGGCGGGTAAAACTAAACAAAACAATAGATACAGTATTTAGCACACTTATTAGACTGCTGAAATATTGACAAAGATACACACTGCTTCTTTGCTGAGGATATCTCCAATAGACACGGAGTCTAAAGGAATTTTTCCTTTCTCTTTCACACTGGCCTCCACTCCCTCCATCCATCCCATCATCTCATCCAAACCATCCTGGACACTCATGGAGCGAGTCAGAGTGATCTGCAGCTTCTCATTTCGATCACTTACAGATTTGGACAAGTTGTCATAGCGCTCCACTATGTCGTCTGCAAAAAGTACAAACAAATAGGGTTATGATTATGCCAAAGAATTTCTCCCTGTTTGAGCTATAAGGTAAGATAAACATTGCATGGCACAATTTTGATTTTTAGAACATTTAAATGCTTTATAACTTGCATAAAGAACTAAAACCTAATCCCAGTATTTGAGTATTAGAGGAATAATTTAGATGGTGCAAAATCTGTATGCCAATTATATTCTTCCTTACCTACTGTCTCCTGGATCTCATCTGGATTACTCAGCAGCGCTCCTTCAGATGTTATCAGAGACTCAGCAGTTTTACGTAGTGTGTCAATTGCAGTCTGATGTCCCATCGTCTGACCTTGCAGGGCCTGTGGATCAATAAGAATGAAGATGTCAGAGAAAATATACCAGTACTCACATAGCCACACGTCCTCAGTCTATGTTTATACTTTAGTGTACTGATTATGCATTTCATCACTTATGTTGGAGGTTAAAAAAGCAAAAATATCAATTATGATAAAGAATGTCTCAGGACAACATCTATGGAGTAGATATCAAGGATGTATCTGTTCGCCTGTTGCCCTTACAGATTGACTTAGGCTTTCTCTAGGAATCTGCAGCCAAAGCCAAAGCCAGAGTGATCTTTGGTTGGCTCACCAGCTCCTCTTATCTTGGCATATCTTTCTTGTAACTCACTACCTCCTTACAGAGAAATGTTCAATGTAACTATAGCCAACAGCTTTGGCAGAGACAGCTCTAACATTCTAGTTTCTTATCCTGTTGTAGGAGTATGGAAGCCAGAAATAAATTACAAGTTATACCTTTCACACGTGCGTCTCAATTTGAACACACAGCTAAATATAACTTTGTTTTACTTAAGTCAGTGGAAACACTGTATATGGTAAGGAGAGTCTGTTGTGCCATGAACTTACAACCCAGTCTGCTTTCCAAGTTCTGCACATGTTTTTTCTAAATAAAGCTATTATTCATTTCTTGACAACTTAAAGCCTAGGCAGGGACAAAACAAATACAACCCTCTTTGAAGATAAGCTGCACAAAACAAATTTCACCAAAAGTTAATGCATACATGGGACGAACAATCAAAAGACATTTCTCATATGACCCCTGTGTTGGCCTAAAGCCCTCATAGAAATATGTAAAACTTACAACAAGATCAAAAAAGACCGCAATCTAAGATCAAATCTGAACTTTTCACCAAGAATTCTGTGATTGGGCTTTAGAACAACACTCAGACTAAACTGTACGGCCCTGGCTTGCAGTGTTTCTTGCCTTGGTGTCTTCAAGCTGCTTCTGCAGTGTTTGTGGATCAGCTGCTATGGCCTCTGATTGCTGCTTTCTCGCCTCCTCCTCTGAGCTGTTGAGCCACTTCAAAAGACCAGCAGTTGAGTCATCATACCTCTTGTATTTGTCAACCACGTCTTTCAGATTGGTGCCAAGCTGAATGCACTGTAACAAAAAAAAAAACAACTAAGTTAAACTGTACACAAAATAGTTATAGACAGATCTGCAAATTTGCTCAACTCAAATATAACCTTTGTGGTGTTTCATAAAGACATTTGTTTGAACTTCCTATACAACATATACTCCCACCCAATGGCAAGGATAAGCTACTGCAAGCTCCTAATGTTCACTTGATGAGCTGTGGGCCAAAATACCTGTGAATGTAGAGTTTTATATCGATCTGCTGCTGAGTCCAGCTTATCCTTGACAACAGAACAGGTTCCTGAAGTATCCACATGCAGCAGAGCATTCTTAGCCGCAGGGTCAGACAATCCACAGGCTTTAGCCACATCCAGAACTTTCTGTCCTGAAATGGTAATGAAGCGAAGGTCCCCTTTGTGAGAAATCACATCTTCTGAGAAGCTCTTCTGTCGCTGGAGTTTATCACTGAGGATATTAAGAGAGCCTGCAGGAGAGCCCATCTCCTCAATCAGCCCCCCAGCCTTGTCTAACCAGCTCTCAAACTCATTATAGTCATCCTGAAACTTCTTCAGCTCCTCCTGGACACACTGCACCTGCTTCATCTGCTGCTCAGCCTGCGTCAGCGAGGTCTCGTAGAGCCCTTTCAGCTCCTGGATGTTCTTCTGCAGTTTCTCCTTCTCCTCTGGGGACAGCACGTTGGCTTGTTTATCGAGCAGAACCTGAGCTGACTGAGTGGCCATGATCAGATCCTGCTGCTGGGACAGAATCTCCTCATGTCGAGCCTGTGGGAACAATATAAATACCAATTATTATTATAGAATTATATTATAGGTAGCAATTATTACTTTATTTTAATTTTTTAACATTTTAAGCAATTTAATATAATTAGAGCACATTTTTCTTATTGTTTTAAACACTGAATTGCATTTTCTAATTTCCTAATATTTCTCAATATTAAAATTGACAATATTAAAATGTTTTTGTCATATAACCTCTATCTTCATTTCAAATTTAAATGAATTGAACTTGCGCACTATTGAAACAAGTCCTAAAATTAAGCATGAAGCGCTGGGGAGCAAATGTTGAACATTTTTACAACAAACCAACTATACCTTGACCCTGTCATACTGCTTTTTGAGGTCCAGGGAGGCATCGTTCTTGCCACTGCTCCCTCTGCCAAAATCATTTTCACTGGTCTGTAATGCGTTTCCATTGGCATCATCATCCTCTCCTATCAGTCCTTTGGCTGAGGTTTCCTCTGGCAGGTTTCCATTCTCTTTACTTACATGGTCAGTTTCATCCACATTGCTCTTGTTTTTATTCCCTATATTGGATATCCAATCCAGGAGACCTTCAATTTTGTTCTTACTTTCTTCGAGACACTCAACAGCAGCTGCCTGAAAAGACATATAGATTACACAGTTACAAAACAATGAAAAGTAAACATTTTCAATGTAATATGTTGACATTACTCTGTAACTAATAATTGAAATTCTGTTTCATTTTTTTTTAAGGAGAACATGTGGAGGTAATCTGAACTCTGACCTTTTCACTCTCCTGTTTTATGGCTGTGGTTACAACCTTCTCCAAATCTTTCCTGGACTCCTCAGCACGCTCGTTGATGAGCTTGGCTTTGCTTTTGGCCTCTTCCAACTTTTTCTCGATGACTGCAATTTGATCTGGCATCAGCTTGCTTCGGTTTTCCTCCAGAAACTTTTTAGTGCTGGTGATGACCTCATTCAAGTCACTGGCATTCCTCAGTACGTCTTTTTGTAGATCCTTGTGATCAAACATAAATTAAGCGGGAGGAATAGTAAAACAAAGATTAAAGCAGCTTTTAACTGATTAAGACATACTTGGACACGTACTGTACTTCTTATAAGGAAAGAAAATGCATTTCAGACCTGATGCTCCTGCTGATACTGTTGTAGATCTGCAACACTCTCGGCATTGTCTGCCTGTTGCTGATGACCAATGAGGCGGTTCTCTGTTGAGGTGAGATTATCACACACTTCATCCAGTTTCTCTGCAAACTCCTTGTGTCTTTCCATTAAAGACTGGCCACAAAAACAAAGAATATAAACAAGTTAATACCAAACAACAGCCAGTCTGTCATTTAGACATGTCCACACGTACACTTAATAAAACTCCAACACATTTTCATAAATTGTTACAGCTCAATCATTATCTGGGAACAAACACATCGACATCAAGAAAAGCAGAGATCCAAGCAGAGACAACATGCAAAATGTGCTTTAAAATACAAGTTCATGTATCACAATAGTGTAACAACCTAGTATGCTGTAAACATGCTATTTTGCAATTCACCACTTTGGTCCTTTGATGGTAATAAGCACAGAAAGATGTTGTGTTATGTATGTTAGTGGGTTTGTTGTGGGTGAAACTGTTCCAACAGAAGGAGCATTTTTGTCCACTGCTAGAATGAATGGCCACAGGTGTCTTGAGCCCTGTAAAATATAACTAGCACAATGATTAGTTTGCAGAAGTTATCAAGCACCTGAGCATGCAATGCTGTTATTTCGCCAAAATGAAACACACACAAACCCCCTGACCAGTAACATGTCTTATATGGCCTACTTTGCATAGATTGTAAGCACTCGAGGCCAACTTTAATTTTCACCTAGCAAACATGTATGTAAACATGTATGCAAAGTTCTTTTTTTAAATAAACCTGTGTGATATTTCACAGCATATCCACAGGCAGACCTTCTCCTTGTTTTCCTTCTCCCTGGTTGTCAGTAGAACATCTAAGGCGCTCCTCTGTGTATCGAGCCTCTCTGTGTGGTCCCTGAAAGCTCGCTGAGTGGTGCTGAGGACCTTGAGGAGGCAGCTGCTCTGAACTGGACTCAGAAACTGAGTATGCTCAGAAATAAAGCACTGGATATCAAAGGTGACATCATCTAACTTGAGCCTTGCTTCTTTTAGCAGATTGCTCTGCAGTTCCTGGAAGTAAACATATCAATATCCTGAGTATGTTTCAATACATACTTTAGAGTTTGCATATTTAACATTGGACTCCAAAATTACCTCGTTCTGCTGAATCAAATGCTTCAGTGTGTCCACATCACATGTGTTTAAATCCACACCCAGTGTCTCAGAGGTTTTCTGGATGAGGCCCACTAGTTCATCAAGATCATCAAGATGTTTCTGGTACATTGATTCTAAATGTGCCTACAATCACAATTATAGGTGTCAACAGCTGATGCATCGGTTACATCATTATTTAATTACTTTAACCCTTTAAAGCCCAGTCCAACAAATAATAGCCACAACATCCTATTTTTTTAACTGCAGTGTGTATTGCACACTTTGTTGAAAAACATAAAGAAAAATTTTAAGAAATTATTTCTAAATGTAAGATTTTTGATGTATTACATTTGATACATCAGTAGTCTGTGATAATTATTTAATCAAAAGATTTTTGTGTATCAAATATGATACCATTGGCCTTATAGGGTTAAGTGAACACTGACCTTTCCTGCTTCCATTGCTTGAATTAGACAGTGACTCCTTGCTGCACACATTTGGGTCACAGCAGTCAAATTTGTCTCTACTTCCAGATATGTTGAGGCCAAATCTTGGCGAATTTGTAGGGGAATGTCCTCATCAGCAGAACTTAAAAGCAGTTTGGCTTTTTCCATATCTACTTTCAGAACACCAGCCAGCCTACAAACCTGGGACTCGAGCGACTGGATAAAAGAAGAATACATTTACAATACATTTATTCATATAAACTGATGTACGTATGTAGTATGTTCACCAAAATTTTAATTGTTAACTATTCAGAGATATCACTGAAGACAAATGTCATTATTCAACTTCTAACCTGACATTCTTCTATTTGGAACTGGAGTTCATCCATGTTGTTACTGATAACACCCTGGACTGAAAGGTCTTTTGTAAGATCATCTAAAACATCAGCGTGGTCCTGCAGTCTCCCAACACACTCCAAGAAATCCTGGATGGAGAACAGCTGTGGGAAATGGCAATAAAAAACATAAAATACAGATACTATTTGTGTTATTTGTGTCAAAAACTAGTTTCAGTTAGCTTAACAATGAAGCACCATAAAATGTACCTTTTTTTTGACGTCGTCAACTTTGCAGGCAACTGCTTTAGCAGATAACTGAGGAGACAGTCGGCGACTGTCTGCAACACAGTGAAATTGATCTGAATTGTCTTCTGCTGTCATCTCATCTTCTCCCTCCGAGCTCTCCTCCTTGATACTCTCTAGTGTGTGCCACTGGTCCTTCTGACAGTCACCCCCCAGAGTATTGTTTAGAGTGTCCATCACTTCCTGGAGCATTGAAAGGTCTTGGCTTGACGAAACAGTCTTAAGAACCTGCAGTAACTGCAGCTGAATGTGTGGAGCATTAGAATGTTCCATCTTTTCACTAACTTTTTCTTTCTGCAATATCAATTCTTGATTTTCTTTTCCTTTGTTGCTAAAACTGAGCGTGTTTTGCTTCAGCAAATCCACGTCAAGATCTGAGCGACTGCTCTCGGCGAGTCCATGAGGGGTGTCTCTCTCACAAAAAACACCTTTTTCTAAAGGTTCTGGTTTATTCTGAACTCCTTCCATGTTATGAGTTCCTGCCTTTTGCAAATCACTGACATTTGTCCTCTTTGCAATCATTTCCCCCTGGTCATCTACGCCTCTTATTTCAGAATTAGAAATAACTGATGGAGCTAAAGAGGAAACATCAGATGAAATGCTGCTGCCTGACTGAAAATCGGTAATTACCTGGGAATTTTCTAGTGTTTTCCTCTCTGGTAGAGTATCAGAGCCTAATGTTTCTCCTATTATAGTTTCTGACTGTCCTGAGTTAATGCTAAAGGATATAGAGGATGAATTTAAACATACAACATTAGCATTGCCATCTTCGTGTTCTTTCTTATTTCTAGACACAGACATCTGCTCATTATCACTGAAACTGTCCATGTGTTGCCTCTCTGGGGAAAGCCTCTTTGTGTGTAAGTTAACAACTTCACCTTCACCACTGTGCTCTGAATCTTTTTCAAGAGAAAGAGGTACTGTTTCAAGAGAAGCACTATTTGTTGAATTTTCTATGTCACAGCTCATATGATTGAAAGTATTTTTTGCAGTGTTGTGCTCTCTGGAAGCAACAAGAAACTGAGAGGAGCTGTCCAACTGTCCATCTTGAGAATATCTCGACTCAGACTCAACTACGCAATCACTTTCTAAATGAAAAGCTGCTTGCTGAGGTAATGTTATTCTGCTGCCATCTACTGTAATGTTTTTGTCATGGTTCCAATCGGTCTTGGAAACTGACATACATGCACTTTCAACTGAATCCATGGGTGATGAGTAGTCTATACTCTGAGCCAGTTCACTGTCCAAAGGTGGGTGAACAGCACTTGTGTCATGCCCCATTCTACTTTCCTCAAACGGCATGTTACAGTGTTTTGAGGACATGTCCAATTCACTCTGGCAAACAATCTGATTTTCCACTGTATATTCTTTGGTGAAATAGTCACTATCAGTGGGTGAGCTATCAGAATTACAAGAGTAAAAAGCAGAAGAGGCACACAGAGTCTGTGATTCTGGATCTCTGTTGCAGGTTCTGTCATTCAGATTGGATGGATGTGACTGGACAGCATTTTCTGTCACGGTATAGGATACATCAGCTCTATCTGTCGGCATGCTGTCGATTAACTCCTGTGAGTCACTGTCTTCAGCCAATAAAGGTGATGTGTCTGTGTGATGAATATCTGCAGTAACCTGACACCACGAGGAGGGTGAGCTCACCACAGGCTCACAACTACTAACCACCGAGGGGGGCTGATGTAGATCATTACTCATCTCGTCTACATTTCCTCTTGTCACACAGTCTAATGCACCTCTACTCTCTCTATCTTCCTCCTCACTGGTCAGATCAAGCACACTGAGAGAAACCTCACTGTCAGCTGGCTGCTGGATGTTTTCAGCTTTATTATTTTTTATTAAATGCAGATTATGATCAACAGAGAAGGAGTGGATGCTGTTTCCCTCTGGGCAAATGCTGGACTTGGAATAGCAGTTGAGGATGTTATCAGCATCTGTAACTAATGCAGAATGAAAAGAATCTGCGTAATCAGACCTTAAAAGGGTCTGCTGTTCCTTTTCTTCTATAAAATTTCCTTCTGACTGCGAGTCAAGCAGTCTCAGTACTGTTGCTTCATCAACTAGCCCATTTTTAAGAGCTTCCTCCAACTCATAACGTCTCCCAGACTTTACATCTAAAATACCCCCTTCCTCCAATTGTGCTTTCAAAAGATGAATAGCATGAGTTTGCTCATTTCCACCGTCTACCGCGCCCCTAGAGCATAAAATGTTTTTTATGTCACTGTGCAGTGACTCTTTGGCAAAGTGTGGCACTGTCTGATAGCAGGCTTTAACTGAAGTCTCTGAGTCACACTTATTGGATGGTGAGCCAACATCTGTGCTTTTTACAGAAAAGAATGTGGGACGGACTGACATTTCTGGGGAAATAGGAATATCAAGGGCTTCACTTTCACTACCTATTGCATCAGTGGCTAAAATATTTCCACAAATTCTCTCTGCAGATTCATCTGTCTTTATCCAGCTGGTGGTGTTTTGAAACATGTTCTTTTCTGATTGTTCAGGCTCTGTAGTATCAGACAAATACTCAATGGGTTCTGGTTTTAGAGACATGTCACTTGTAGATGTATCTTTGTCAAAGGTAATGCTTTCATTTCCAGAAGATACAAAGCAATGCGGATCAAACATGTGCTGTGTGTTTTCATCCAAGGTAATTTTCGTGTTCACAGAAGATGCAAAATCATGAGCATTAAATGTGTGTTGTGTGTTTTTCATGAACTCCTCTGTTTCCTTATTTGTGTACAAAGGTATCTCTAAATCAACCTGTTCTGAATGATCACTCTTATTTAAAGTCAAAGAGGTTACATTTCTCTCAGTGTTTTCAGAAGATATCAAATCTTCAAGAAAAAGTTTGAACACTTTCGTTAGATGTTTATCGAGTATAAGGACCCTCTGTCCTGACTTTGGATCAATGTAACTGTTCATCATTAAATAGGAGATGAACAAATGCTTTTTCTCTATGGGAAAAAGGGCGTTGTCAATTTTTGTGCAATCTGGAGCGTCACAGCACGCATCCACTGTGAGTTTTTTATACATAAGCCAAGTTGAAAACTTTTGATTAAGAATATCAACATCAGGAAACACATCAGGAATTTCTATAGATTGTAAAATCTCTGCTGTATAATTGTCAATAAAACCATTCTGAGTGGCAGAGTCAATGTCTACTACCTCAGAATTTTCTGGAATGTACAAAGCTGCTATTTTTTGCCGATTACTGAACAGTCTGCTTGTAAACTCATCAGTGGTGATTTGTTGATCATACCTGTATGAGGAGGACACTGTCTGAACTTCCCCAGAATGAGGCAACACAAGTCCCATAAACTGCCACTGATTGCCAAGCACAACTAGTGTGCTGCTAGAGCTCATCAAATCACACTGAACGCATGCATCCACTTTTAGCCTGTCACCATTTTCAAAGCCACCGTTATCCTCAGACATCTCAGCAGTTGAATTTTGACCCTCTTTGGCATTAACTATACCAACCTGACCATGTGACAACCTTGACATGGGCTCATGATCACAAGCAGAACTCAGAGCAGTAATGCTTCTCCCTGATGTCAGTGATTTGTTTGTACTAAGGCAATTTAGTATCAGCCTACTGACCACACAAGTCTCCTGCTCAGGCCCTAAGAGTGGCAGATTTTCAGCAGCGCTGGGATATATCATATCTTGACAGGTCTTTTGCCTCTGAAGAATCTTCACATAGACAGATGCAGGGATTAAACTACACTGAAACGCCTTCTCCAAGGTCAGGGTGTCACCTGTGTAGCACACCTTCATTCCATCACTCATTTGTTTGACTTCTATCATCTTGATGATGAGGTCTTCATAATTGGAGCCTTCCCTAGCTGCTGCTACTTCAGACAGGGACACAGAAGAGTAGTGTGAACTCTGTATGCATTTGCTTGCATCACTTTGCATTATCTGGCTCTGGCAAGTGGCTTTATAAATGGGATCTTGTTTAAGGCCTTTATCCCTTTCCAGACAGACGAATGGCTCAGAATGAGAGTGGTCAGCGGTCATGAGTTGGGAATCTGGGAGCTTGACCAAAGCCATATTATGAATTGGACCACTCATGATTCCAGCTGCAAGCCCACTAATCCCATCACTGGATTGTAAATCCTGAAAGAAATTAAATTTTTCAAGTT
>OMLM01003384.1:252138-270590 GCA_900302695.1 Helostoma temminkii
CTTGTACCATATTATATGTATTTCACTACTGTTTCCAAGTATATAAAATGTTTTTTAATATTTCAGTGAATTGTGAGGCTGGCGTAATTTATTACTCACTGAGGTTGTTCTGAAATATGAGTGCTTGTGCAACTTACACACTTGGTGTTATTTAATTAGTTGGATATGATTATGATAATCAAATACATTATGAAAACAGTGTTTATGATATGGCTAATTACAACCATTACCCATGCTGTAAAATATGTAGATTAAATGAATCATGAAGTAGTACTGTGTTTTATTAGAAATCATACACTGTGACACCGAAAGGTCGTGATTAGATTAGAAAATATTTTTCACCTTTAAACCAAAGTACAACAAATAAAACAGCAAAAAAACAAAAACAATTTATACAATTTACCTGGGGCTTATTAGAAGCATCTGTGTTGGCATTGCTATCTTTCAGAACATTCCCATCATTGTTCAGCTTCTGTTTCACATTGGACATCCAGTGCAATAGTTTGCTAACTTTATCACCATGCTCTCTCTTCTCCTCATCAACAGATCTCTACAATCAGAGCAGATGTGTTTTTGACAAGATTGTTAACTTTGTTACAAAAAACTAAAAACACAAACGAGAGAATCCTAAATACATTTCTAATCACACTAATACCACCAAAACTCAATTATTAGCTGTATGAAAATATGTGAAACTGGTGTAGTCAAGAGTAATTTCACAACCAAACACAAACCAAAGTAACCCCTATTTGTTTTATGTTATGAACAAACATATATTTACAACTTTATTGCATATATGCCCAAATGTAATGAAATGTTGATTTGGTTCCAAAACCAAGAACTTTTGTAGCCTCTAATAGCCTTAACCCAGTATGGCAGTCGTACACACTTCTTTCAAGTGCCTCTCTGAACGTGATTCTTCTCTTGGTCTTTGGACAGGTGAGGCTTTTGGTGTCGAACTTCTCATCTTTAAGTGCAGAGGCAGTAACTTTGTCAACAAGGCCACTCTGAATGACTTCCTCGAGTGAGGCTCTATCATGAGTGTCAGGGTTTATCAAACCTCCAGTTAGGAGCTGGGACTCAATACAGCGAAAACCAGCATCTTTTGGAAAGAGATTTTCCTGAATGGCCTGGGAAATTAACAAAGTCTTTCCAGTTTTTGGGTGAACGATGCCATTAAATGCCTGCTCAAACTTTTGGAGTTGATGATTCAACGTCTCGTCTATGAGACCTCTTTTGAGAGCCTCAGAGAGAGTGACCTTCTCCCCTGAAGAGGGGTCACAAATACCTCCAGTACAGGTCTGGGCCTCCAACAGCCTTAAAGCGGTACCTCTGTCTGTAAAACCCTGTTGAAAACCCTGAAGAACTGACAGCCTCTTCCCCCGAGTGAGATCCCAGAGACCAGCAATGGGGCTGTTAACATCCTCCACAACAACCATTCTTGAAAATATGATGTCCACAATCTCATAGATACTAAGAATACCACTGCGGTAGCTTTCAAGTTCTGATGTTTCAAGAAACCTCTCACTTAAGGCAGACTCTAAACAAAGCTGTCGCCCACCCAAGACATCTGTAATGATGTGAAGTGGGCTTCCACTGTTGTCAACTATAGACTTTTCCTGCCATTCACTTTCCTGCTGTGAGAGAAACAGATATATCCTCTTGTCAATGAGTTTCCCCTTAAATGCCTCATACGCTGACATTTCGATACCACGGCTGCTGCTGACAACAGACACTCTGTGCGAACACATGGGAGAGACATTTGTCAGATGTCTCTCACCAAAAGGAAAGAGAAACATGCAGCCGTCGATGTCATAAAGGCAACTCTTCAGAATTTCAGAGTAGTACGCTTTCTGTCCAGTGTCAGGGTTGTGGAAACCTTTAGGGTTACTTCTTGGATCATAGAGACCCTGTAGAACCTCCTTGTTCAAAAGACCTTGATCAACAGCAATGCTAGCTGGCACCCTGACACCAGTGTTTGGGATGATCACCCCTCCAGTGGAAACCTGGACCTCAAGGATCCTCTTGCCTGAGTATCTATCAAGAATCCTTTCCTCCATTGCTTGAAACACAGAAAGCTTTTTGCCAGCATGGATGTACCCACCAACAGCTTTTTCTGCCGCTATCAGTTTATCTTTCAGGCTTGTCTCTACAATACCCTTCTCCAAAGCCCCGTGAACTGTGTAAGTCTGTCCTGTAGCCAAATCTGTAAGACTTCCTGTTGCAGCCTGAGCCTCAAGAAACTCAAGTGCATACGTCTTTGCTAAGAATCCCTTCTCAGCAGCTTCTAGGAAGGAAATCTTTTTCTTACTTGAGTCCACATAAACTCCAGCTATAGTAGTTGGTTTGCCAATGTATGGAGCAAGTAATGCTTGCAACTCTTCTGCTGTGATAAGACCCATCTCCAACTTACGCAAAACATCTTCTTCCAGGAGTTTAAGTTTGATCAAGGTTTGAATACTTGTGTGTCCTTTGCATTCTGGAAGCATCTGGGAAGTTGAATATGCCAGTATCTGTTTTCCACTGTCAGTTGAACTCTTCTCTGACATGGTTACAGTTTCACAAGTTTCTCTGATCTGATATGTTTTTGTCTTGGTGATGCTATGACTTTCATTTAGCTTATGCTCCGTTAGTCCACACAGAGCCATGTATCCATGTATTGTCGTGGTCACAGGGTCTTCAGGTTTGATTTGCCCCTTATAGGTCATATTGTGCATGTCTTTTTGTAAGAGAAGGGGACTAGAGCTACTTAACGTTTTCTTTGTTAGTGTATCATGGAAGCTTTGGCTCTGAATGACTTCAGTTTTGTCCTGTTTGACTTGTTTCAATCCTTCGAGAATGTTTTCTTTCTCCATTGTTGCAATCTGTAGATGTGACATTGGAAGAACTTTTAAGTCAAAAATTACTTCATTCATTGTTAGAATTAGAACTCCTAAACAAGAAGTATACTTCACTATATGGTAATAACTACTGATTTATAGAATGTAATATGTTTGAAAAGTGTATTTGTTACTAAATATGACAGTGTTTAAATTGTCTTCATCCATACCTCTGTGGACACTTTCTTTTTGAGAATCTCATCCTCCATCTTGTATTTTGCATCTTCATCAGAGCACATTGTTGTTGATTCTGTCCTTAACGAAGCAGCCATGCTGTCTTGCACATACCGATCACTTGTTTCATTGACTTCCTGTTTATTCATCCTCACGTTTTCAGTCTTCATCCCAACACCTAACACCAGCACTTGTTCCCGAAGTGATCTCTCCTCAATTTCCTTTAGTTTAAGTTTCCACTCACTGTCTGTCAATGCCTGTTTTATCTTTGCTGATTCCTTTGACTGTTCATTGCAAAGGCTTTGCAAAGCACTGATTTTTAAGTTCAGTTTAAGTTTGTCTTCCTCAAGTTGTGTAATTTGTGAGTTTGCCTTTGACAGGTCTTGGCTGAGCTTTGCCTTTTCTTGCTGAAGTTTGTCCATTTTGATTTGCAGATGCGTTTGTTGCTCTATTTGTTGCTTTGTTTCCAATGTAATTTGATGGACGGTTTTTATCTCTGCTGTGTCTTGTTTGAAATATTTATGAAGCATTTCTCCTAATTCTGCACTATGTTGGTTTGATTTCTCATTTTCAGACTGCAGTAAAATTAGTTTTTTCTCTATTTCAGTCTGCACTAACAATAGCTGCCTCTCATAACCCTCTTTCTGAAGTTCTAGCTTTCCCTTTAACTCCTCTAGCATTTTCTTACACTTCTCTAGCTGTTCTTCCATCTGCTGGGCCCTTAGCTGAAGGATAGAATTTTCTTTTTGCTTTTGCTCAGTTTCTGTTTGGGCATGTTGCAGCTTTTCTTTCAGTGTTTTGATTTCAGATCCCAGTGAGATGTTCTTCTCTAATGCCTCAGCTTTCTCACGCTTAAGAATCAGATTCTCATATTGTAAATTAGATTGGGGTTTTTCAGAAATAGACTGAACCACTTTAATGCTGTGCTTATGTTTGAAAAGATCATCTTCTAGTACTTTGATTTTGCTGAGATATTTTTGCTTCTCAGCAGATTCTTCTTTGAGTTCTACATTTATTTTCTTCAGCATCACTTTTAAATCATTAATTTCAGCATTTTGCACGTGTACATTCTGATTTGCTAAATTCTTCTCAGCAAGTGCTGATTTCAACTCTGACTTCAGTTTTGTTACCTCTTTCTCATAATTGGCAATATTTGAATTGAGCGCTTGGATTTTCTGCTGAAGTTCAGTCATTTTCCTCATCTCATCGCTGTAATCCTGTAGTTTGATTTGGAGATCATGGGAGGCCTGGGATTTCTTATTTAGTTCCTCCTCTATTATTCTTAGCTGCGATTTGCTGCCCTCTACCTGTGACTTGAAGATTTTAATTTGTTGATCCTTACTGTCAATTTCCATCATCACCTGATCAAGTTTAGCTCTTACTTTCTTGAGGTTATTTTCCATCTCCATATTTGTCAGTTTTACCTCATGAACTTTCTTCTGTAACTGAGACACAAGCGATTCACTATTTTGAAGTTCTGCTTGAAGGTTTTTGCATTTGAGTTGAAAAGCCTGCTCAGATCTCTGCATTACAATATGTTCCTCCTTAGCTGCTTGAAGCTGTTGCTTCCAACTCTCTAGCTCACTCTTTAAAGACTTAATCTTTTGCTCAGAAAATGATCTTTCTTTTTCCAGTGACTCCATCTGGATTTGAAGACTTCGAATGTCACTGTCGGATGAGACATTTATCCTTGTCAGTTCATTGCATTTAAACTTCAGCTGATCTATTACTGCATACTTTGAAGCTAATTCTTCTTCTAAGCTGTTAATCTTGTAACTATTTTCCTGGTCTATAGCACTTTTCTTGTGCAGTTCTCCTTGGGTGATCTTCAGTTGCTCTTTAAGGCCTTCAACTTCAGTGGTTTGGAAATATGTGTTTTGCTCTAATGAGGACTTTACTCTTTGGAGAGATCTAATTTCCTCTTGAAGTTCATTGATTGATTTCTTCATGTTCAGCGTTTCCTGCCGGAGCTCATCAGATTTTTGGCTCGTGTTGATCCTCTCACTTTCCATGTCCATCTGGAGTTTCTTCACTTTGTTGTTGCTGTCATCCAACAACTTTTTATATGTTTGTGCTTTCTCTTCAGCCATTTCAGCTCTTTTCTGGACCAGGACTAGTTCCTTTAATTCCTGTTTTGTAATGCCTGCCATCAAGCTGTCATTTTCTTTATCTGCAGATGACTTGGGCTGGCTCTCAGTGGTCAACTGACTGTCAAATGCCAAAGGCTGCTCAGCCACATTGTTTGCTTTAGTTTGGATTTGACTTTGCAGCTCTTCCACAGTGGTTGCCTCCATGCTGAATTTTCTCTGAACCAAAGACCACTTAGCCTCTGACTGTTCTATTAACTTTTTTGCGTGACTCAACTCCTGCTCACAGACAGATTTGTCTTTAACTGCTATCTCTAATTTGATGCGATACTGATGAACTTCATGTTCAAGCTGGGATTTCTGAAAGTTTAGGTTACTGATAATTTTCTGTTGTGTTACTACGTCTTCTTCCAATTTTTCCAGCTGTGTTTGTCTTTTTATCAGCAAAGCCTCTTGTTCATGGACCCGTTGCTTAAGTTGACTAATCTCTACTTCCCCTGCAGTTTTTTGGAGCTCCATGCTCTCGGTCCTTTTTGCATTCTCTGCTTTTTCAAAAGCCTTTCTGTTCTATAATACAAAAAAGTAAGTCATCCTCTCTTTCATATAACTGTATACGTAATATTTTAATTATTTTCAGAGGCTGTAGCAATATTAAGCAGTCTCTCCAGGAATTTGAAATGCTGCAAAGGGATTAAAACCTCCCCAGATTTAACAAGATGTTAGATTAACTTACTTTACTTTACAGAGCTCATCACTGTGCTCATCTTTTGTCTGATATTTACATTACCAGTCAATCAGTCATTTGGACACACACCTTCTCCTTTATCGTTTCTTTCTTATTCTTAGTATTTTCAACATTGTACAACACTGAAGACAATGAAAATATGACAGAACAACTATGGAACTATGTAGTCAATGAAAACTACTTAAAGCATGCTAAATAGCCCAGAATATGGTATGTATAAGATTTTAGATTGTCCAAAGTAACTACATATTGCATTGGCACACTGATGACACTAACTTGGAATAACTGTCTTGTCAAGAGTTAATTTGTGACATTTCTTGACCTAATGTGCTTGAGACCATCATGTAGTCAATAGCCCTATTAGTGCTACCTGTTTTCCCTACTAAGTGAAGAGAAAAGGCAGTCCATCATTATTTCATAGGAAATGGAATTTCAATCGATCTGAAAACTGTTGATTTGAGACTTTTTTGATTTTGAGATTTTTTGGTTCATTTGTTGTCCAACAAGATAATGATCACAAACACACCTATAGGTTATGTAAGAGCTATTTGCCAAAGAAGAAAATGTATCAGATGACTGAGATGATCTGGAATAAGTTGGACCAGAGAGTGAAGGAAAAGCAGCCAACGAGTACAACAACACTCCTGGGAACTCCTTCAAGATTGTTGGATTAAAAAAGCTAAAACATATTCTGGGTTGTTTAACACTTTCTTGTTCACTACATAATTCTATAAATGTTCTTTAATAGATTGGCTGTCTTCAGTATTAATGTACAGTGAAAAACAACTGAAGGAGAAGGTGTGTCCCAACTTCTGATGGGTTGTGCAGCTTATAAAACACTTACTACACTAGGAGTGAGAATACATCAGTACCAATAATCATGAAATACTAAACAAACTCATGGAGAGGCTTTATTTTCCCACAAATAGGCAACACGAGAAACACTTTCTGTCAAAGAAAGCTTTCTGGGAGCATAAAGTCACCATCACCAGTAATAGAGTTAGTGTACATTCACACGTGCACCAGTTTACCACGTCCTTTGTTTCATTTGTGCAATGAAGCAAATCATCTTCACTCATGATGAGCAGACCGTAAATAATCTGATATACAACCTTTGGAGGAAGTAAAGAAGTCAAAGGGTTCAAGGAGAAATAAATAATGTAACTTCTGTCTCCTATAATATTTTACAAATATACTTCTTAAGCAGGAAAACACATTGATGCAAAGCAGACGAACTAAGAACCATGCAAAGAGGTAAAGCTATACTTGCATTACATGTAATCCAACACTAAAAATGCACTGCATTAGCAAGTGTAAATGTATAAAGGCACCAGTGTTAATTTTGAACCTCTCACCTCCTCATCTTCAGTTCTCTTCAGTGTTTCACTGGCAAACTTCACATACTGCGTCATAAGAGTCACAAGAGCAGTGTATCGAGTTCGAAGATCCATGAACTGAAATTAAACGAGGAGAAAAACCAAAAATGTGTCATTGAGCATTTACTGTATATAAAAGCAACATATCAAAGGTAAATCACAGTTTTACCTCCTGCTGAATGGCGTCTGAAGAGCTGTGCATCCTCCGTTTCTTAAGGGGAGATTTGTGTTGGGAGTCAACCATTGCTCTGAAGGTCATGAGCTGAAGTTCATAATCCTAGAAGAAAGATGAGTATATATACACATAAAACACACATAGACATCACAAATTTGTGCCTGGCAAATATTTGGAAAATTAGTTAAAAGAAGTTGAATAATTTTATTACCTTAAAAGCAGAAGAGTACTGCTCACAATACTTCTGGCACTCATCAATTCTGCTCTGTTTCTGTTCAATTTCAGCGACAAGGACCTGAAAAACAGACATTTCAAAAAATTATTGATGGATTTCTCACATTCCCATGTGATAAAGCATATTAAAAGATTGGCAGAGAAAATTCCCCTGGACTCTCTATTTTTCTTAATAGAAGTATGACTGGAACACATTACTATACTACTATACTATACTAAATACTGCGCATGTTATTGATGATTGCAAGAAAAATTTAATTACTATTAGTTGAATATATAATAATAATAATCTTGATGGAACACATTACTGCCCAGATAAATATGATATAGATAGATAGATAGATAGATAGATAGATAGATAGATAGATAGATAGATAGATAGATAGATAGATAGATAGATAGATAGATAGATTGATAGATAGATAGATAGATAGATAGATAGATACCTTCTGTTTGTTCAACAGCTCAGCCAGAGCCTTGCTATCTTCAGGTTTGCTCTCCTGTGTCTTTAGCTGTGCTGCTTCCATTTCTCTAACCCATTCATCAAGAGTACCATAAGAGTCTCTGTAGTGTTTCAGAGATTTGCTGATCCCATCCAGATCCCGAAGTCTAAAATTAAATGGATAACCTCAATGCAAAACATTTCAAATGATTCTACACAGTGTTAGAATGTAAATTATAGTGCAAACCTGTTGTCAATCTGCGAGTGAATGTTCTGCCATCTTTCACTAAGCTGATCAGCTTTCTCCTTGTGCCAGTCAAGATCAAAATCACGCTCATTATGGGCTTTAAACATGCGGTCACTGATGACTCTTGCTTTCTGCAGCTCATCCTCCATGTCATGGAAAACCTCCTGCCTCTCATCAATCTCTGTCCTCCATTGCTATAATCAGAAAAAGAATGATTGCTCAAACAGAACCAAAAACACTGCCAGGGCTGGTGAAATACTTTCCAAATAGTGTATTACCTTAAGTGTTGAAATGACAATCTCAATGGACTTGACGTCAGAGTTCATGGCATCTTCCTCATAGAGTTTGGATTCATAGGCTTTAACAAGGGCCTCTGCTGTCTGGCTGTGCTTTACCACTAAACTCACTGTTTTAAGCCTATAAAAAGAGTGAATGTGTCATTTCAGCTATTGAATACCACTGTAATTACATTTGGACAATGAAGAAAATGTCTTACTTGTCCATATAAATAGAAGACATAGAGTACACTTGGCTCATGCTCTGAACGAGGACGGTCAGCTCAGAGGAAAGTGTTGGTACTGATGAAGAACCTGCAGCCTGTCTGAGGAACACTTCACACTTTTCCTTCATGGTATCAAGATCTTCCTTGAGTTTATTAAGCTCTGCCATCTTCTTCTGCAAAGTAACATGCAGAAAATCATGATTAAAATGAAAACGACAGGAAGTTGCGACTGCTAAATGATTACTGGATTATTATCCAGTTTGATGTTTACCTCATGCTCTGTGATACGCTGAAGACTCTGCTCCAAGTCGTCTCGCTCCAGTGGTGTGCGGATTTTTCGGATCAGGTGTTCTTCATGGGCCTCCAAATGCATGCGGAAGTTGCGTATTTCTGAGATGTAATTATTGTACACAGACTCTTCATGTTCCTCTGTTAACGAGAAGAATATAATTAGAAGGAATATCAACATAAGAGCATAAAAAATTAAAAAATTAGTTTCAGACAGTTCAGACAATTAGCAAATGTTAATTTGACAATACCACATGATAAAACAAACGGAAAGTTTAATCTACACAGGCACACTAACTGGCATTAACAAGTTCACCTCTAGGTGGCATCATAAGCCTCGGTACCATAAGACCTGTTGCAAACAGTGGCATTTAATTCACTGCTAAGGTGAAATCTCACAGTGAGAAAATGGTTTTAATGACTTAGTTTAGAAAATGGGGAAGAACAGGGTTTTTTTAGTGTCCCTGTTTAGCTGCAGATGTATGTCACAATACAGTATATCAAGTATTCTGTATTTCTATCTCCAGTTAGTCCACTCTACTTAAAACCACATATTTACAATATCTTTGCTTTGCATTTAATATCTTTGCTTTACATTCACAGTACATCCAGCCACATCTTTAGAAACCATTCTTGATTCAGTAACAACATAATTCCAAAAGGCATTAACTTCAGGCTTTAAAGGCTTAAAGAGCCATGTGTTTTCCTGGCAGTCTTGTGAACTAGGTACACTTTGCTTTGAAGGAAAGAAATCTGAGCCCTGCCTCTCTCTGCAGATCTGAGCAGATCCTGGTAGTATTCTTTGCAGGCAGCAACATCTCTCTCTAACTGGGCGCAGTCTGCCACCGTGAACACCTCGGACTCCTCACTGTCTTCCAGGAACTCATCAAAGTGGGACTGCAGGTTGCTCAGGACCTGCTGATGCTCACCTGGTAACATGGTCTTTATCTAGATCAGATAAATAAAAGGGAAAATAAAACAAACATGCACTTTGTGTTTTTCATTTGACCATGAAGACAAATAAAATAATCTAAAAAGGGAACACAAACATACTGAGGCCACATTCCAGTTGCGGATGGCTCGTATATCAGCCATTAGGTAATGCCAAGATGCCACACTCTTCATGTTAATGTGGGAGTGGTGCCACAGTGCCAGGACATTCTGGTATAACTGCTCAGTTCTGCAGGAAAAGTCAGAGTCGCATTTAAAAGTCAGGAATTAACTTATTATTAATGTAAGTGCAGCGAAGGAAACTGCTCAAACACAAAATAAATCCTAGCATGATACCTTGTCGCCATATCAACAGCCTCTTTGTTGGGTGGAGGTACAGTGAAGCAAACAGAGGGCACCATGGCCTCATTTCCTGCTGGATTGATGACCTTCCACTTGGCCCGGTGGGAGTTGTTGGCCAATACACACTCATCATCTTTATAAATGGTAATCTGAAAAATATTTGATATATGCACAGCACAGTTTTACTATTTAGCGTAATAAAAAACTAAACAAAATGTGGTGTAATAACAAATAATACCTCTATCTGCCGATAATCACATATGGCTTTTACAGGGATGGAGGACCTCACAGGGCTATCAGCGTTCCTGGGCTTGAGTTGCACGATATTTTTGGCCCTGCCCACTAAACCAGCTACAGTGCTGCGGTACTGAAGAAGCTGCTCTTTCTCATCCTAGGGACAGAAAACAACAATATAATGTGTTTGTCTTGTTTATCTATTTCATTATATAAACACTCCTCATGTCTATATAAGTTTACCATGGATTCCTGAATGAGATCTTCCAATCTGTGTAGGCTGCTTGTTTTATCACAGCTGTATTTTCTTTGAATGGCATCTTGCAGGCTCTTAAGGTAATCTATGGACTCTTTGGCATCACTGAAAAACTGCTCAGAGAAAAGTGTGAGACATTAGCCTTTATAAACAAATTAACTTTGCTATACTGACTAAAAATAAGCAGCTACTCACCTCAAAATAAACAGCATTCTCCTTTAGATGCTGTTCTACACAAGAGCAAAGTTGTAAAATCCAACTCCACTGCGTCTGCATGGCAGCTTTGTATGCCTGGAGGAGAAACACATAGAAATAAAACACACATGGTTCAGCAGAAAATTACAAGCTGAAACAGGACTTCAGAATTTTTTAATCATTGTGGCAGATGAAGACAGGGCGTAGATACGATAATATCTGGATCCAAATGTCTGACCACAAAGCTAATATACAGAGGAAAACAAGGACTCACTTCAATAGTTAGCTTGGCTGGGTGGTTCTTGAGCATTAAACGTTCTGCTTTATCCTGCACAGACTTGATCATTTCCTCTTTATCATCCAGCTCCCTCATCAGGTCCTGTAAAGAGGGATTCAGATGAATATCTTTGACATCCAGGAGTGGCAAAGCAGTCACTCCATCCTCTCACACAGTCTTGCTTAAAAGGCTATTTAAACACACCACAGCGACTGTAAATGACTTACAGCGTGATAGTCTCTCTTCTTGGAGATGCTGTTGTTGCGATCACTCCAGTCAAATGCAACCTCCTCTTCCTCCTTCTCGTTCAGCCAGATTAGCTCCTGAGTTGCCTGTGACACAAAGTCATGCAGGCTTTCCAGGTGCGTTTGCCGCTCTCTTGAGCAGCTCTATAAAAAAGGGACATTCATAAAGTCAAGCAAAGACACAAAAAGAATGTATAGAAAAGTGTATTTGTATTAGTAAAGTGTTCAGATTGATGAGTTCGATCACTTACCAATAGCCTTTCATACTGCCTTTCTAGTTGGTTGAGCTTATCTGAATAATTTAGCTTCAGGGGTATGGTCATCTGAATCTAACAAAGAAACATGTTTTGGTTTCTTTGTAAAATTTTGACTATGTTATGATTTGTAGTTATTGTTGTGCAGAGAAACACTTACTTCACTCAGTTTAGCATCTTTAAGACTCATTTGAAATTCTTCAATGGCTCTATGTACACTTTTGTGGTTCTCTAAATGCATTTCCACGCTTGGCAAATCAGATCCCCACTCTGAACGATCCAGCTGCAACTTTAGAATATCACAAAGAAAACAAATTTTCAGTATCCTATTTTAACTGTATACAATTAAAGCTTCAGTGCATTTTTAACAAACTAAGTAACTGCTCACCTGCATCTCTTCTACCCAGTTCAAGAGGTCCTGAACATATTTCAAGTTGACCTCCTCTTCTGTCATGTTCGAATCTGCTAGCGAGGATTTCAGTAAGGGCTTACGAATCTGCATGTGTTTCAATTGCCTGAGGCTGCCTGAGTCCATGCCTCCACCACTCCCCGGGTAGCTCTGGACTGAAGCTGGCTGCAGGCCGGGAGTCAAGGCAGGGGTCAAAGATGGGGTCAGACACGGTGTAAGGCTAGACGTGAATGTGGAGCCAGGGGTACCAAACCCCCCTGGGGTTAGTGCAGGTGTAAGGGCTGGTGTCAGGTTTGTGTTGATGTTCTGGGAGAAGCCAGAGTTCAGGCTTTGTGTGATGCCTGAGATCATCATTTTGGTTTGTTCTGTTGTCAGGGTGCGACCTTTGCTGTACACAGAAGAACACTCAGTTCTCAAGGCTAGAAGATCATCGCGAAGTTTTGATACCCTAAAAAAAAAAAACAATGTCAACTAATGTCTTAAGAAAAAATCAGCGTGTTATTTTAAAAAGAGGATCTACTTTGTACCTTTGGACAAGCTGATCTGCGAAGGGGAATTTCCCATCCAGGAGAATTTGGATGTCCACTACTTGCTGTCTGAGGATGTTCTCACATTCTAACAGGTATCCAGCAACCTCAGCTTCATTTAGGAACTGAATACCAGACTCAAGACGCTTTGCATCCTGTAGACAGAGAAAAAGATTCTCAAGATTCAACATGAAGCAAGTACACTCAATGTTATTTGGTCATAGCATACATAAAGTCAAACAGAGCTTGCACAAAACTTACAGACTGTAAGGCTGTTCTTGCCAATGCCAGTTTGTCCTCGCCATTAACACAGTCCCGCTGGACCCTGTTGGCGATCTGCTGCAACATCTCAAGTCTGCAAAAACAAACGAAAAGATGACATTGAGGCTCTTTTACAGGTTTCACTTCAGACTTCAAACTTCCCCAATGCCATGCAAATACGCTGCAATCTCACCGGGATCCATAAGCAATGTTGTTGTTGAGAAAGATGGAGCTGTTAATTTGTAAAGGCTCAGTGATGATGGTGTCATTGGAAGCCAAGCTAGTGAAGCTGCTGTTGCTAACAGATGAGATCCCACTAAAATAGGACATCTTACTTTGTTAAACACCTATTCTCAGCCACACAAACAATCACTGTTTCTCATCCTAACCATCTAAGTGTAGAGATCCCAGCTTCTGTGTAACCTTCACAGTTTGTCTGCAAGGATTTGCAGAACCAACTGATGGAACGGCTTTTAACCTGCTCATATTTATATTGTCACAGGCAGGTGAGGTGCATGTAAAACAAATCCCACCCTGTAATAATATGCTGCCCTCAGGGGATAAAAATTAAAAAACAGGTTGAGACAGTACACCCTTCTAACAACTGAAACTGTATGAAGCACTGCCAAACTGCTGTAAATGCTGTTTCTGCCAGTTTTCACCACACCTAACATTAATGCTGTAAATATTGAGTGCTTGGAAACCATAAAGGCAAGAGTGAAGAAGACTGTCTCTATTAACTATTGTTAGCAGGAAACTTCCAAATCCAAAAATGAGATTCTGAAGTAATAATATCTGCTGTGAAATGAAACACCAGTGGAAAGAGAGCATAAGACAGAGCTCAAAAACATGACTGAGCTCACCATACTGTAAGAAAGGAGTCACTCTATAATATATCACAATATATATTTTTCTCAATTATGTATTTTATATGTATATTATATGAAATTCTTAACATTTGTAAATCTCTGCCTTTGTCAAGTTACTAGAACCTAAATCGGTCTTAATTTAGTTCCTTAACTAATTTATTAATTTGCTTACTTAGACATTAAAGTGGAGCACTGCATTTGGCTGCAGTAAATCACATATGGAAATATCTGTAATGTAATGCTTCAGTGAGGGGATTTCTGCTTTAATAAGGAAAATATATTATCTGGCATCTGGCATACAACACTAACCCTCAGTGTTCGGTTTCAGCAGAGACATTAGTGGGCTTGCAATATAATACTGGGACACGCCACCTACACCAGCTTTACAAAATATTAAGCTGACTCGTGCAGCATCTTTGTTCCTTTATCATTTAAATTATGCAGCATCACTCCAAAGTTTTGAAAAAAGTTACCCACATTAAGTTACCTTTAAGAAAAGTACCACCTTAACCAAATATTTAGATCCACGTGTGTAGCCCTTAACACAAACATTCCAACAGTATGTACATTCCTCTTAAATGAACAGTAACTTTAAGACTGACAGGTAACCCATAAATTAGGTAAAAAGATTAGATTTTTAAACATATTATGATGGTCCAGGCCCGAGAAAGTGTTACTACGAGTGCCTCTGCATACCTTTCCACCTCAGGCCTCAGGCTCTTCTCTCTCTCCAGCATTGCAACAATTAATTTTCCCCATTCCTTCTCCACATCATTTGGGTGATGACCCGGAGGCAACTGAATACGTCCAAACTCGATCCACATCTTTCAGGGACACCACAAACACAAACTTGTTACACAGTTTTTTAACTAGTGTATGACTATAAATATTACAGTGTGTGATCAAAGCAACATGCTGTGCTGGTTTGCATTTGTATACCTCAAGCATTTTATAGAGATTTTGTATTTTCGTCTTCTCGTTTTCTTTCAGTGGGATTTCCTGATCTTTAAACTGCAGATACTGCGTATAAAGTGCCTGTAAAACAAAGCAGCGATTAAAATTAAAAAATGTGGTATTTTACTGTTGTAAAACAAAACAGAACATATATTAAGCAGTGGAAAGGTGTCTTAGCATTTGGCCACACTATGCCTGTTGTCTTGTCTCTTTATTTACTTCATCGTGTTCTCGTGTGCAGATGGATGCTGTAGCTTTTTCATATCCACCAGCAACAGTATCAGTTTCAGTTATAACAGATAAATGCAGGATATCTGAAGCAGGCAAGTATCCTTCACCTTTCAGGCACTATAAGCGATCTGATGTTCAACTTACACAAGATAAAATATAAGCTAATAATAACAATTAATTCAAAATGAGGCTTATTTGCTGTGCATTCATACCTTGATTTCCACAGGGTTATTGGGGAATGATCTATCTGACATTATGGCCACATTGTGTTTGATCCACTGGCTGAGGTATTTGATCATGTTCTGGTACTCCACCCATTTGATATCCACATCCTGTTCAGAACAAAAGAAACATTACCAATAAAACACTGTTCAGCACTTTCCCTTGAATTGGGTGAAATAAACGATCAACCAATGACATCGGCGTACATTAGGACTGATTCCATCAACACCGTCAGGTACTTTGGGGAAGGCATCATATAGCGTAGACACGTATGTGATGACTGATTTTTCATCCGGAGACTGAACATCTACATCTGATGAAGGAGGAAAAAACCCAATAGTCACAAATACAGCATATAATGAATTAGTTGTATTCAGCTGCATTATTCATTGAGCCAAAATGAAAGCTTCACTTTACATGATTTATAGCACCATCAACATCAGTACAAGTGGACAAGAGGATTTTCAGATGGAAAAGAAAACATGTTGTGTAAATGAATCTCACCCTCGGGGTCCAGCAGTCTGGCTACCCCCAGCTGTTCAGCTACACAAAATGCATGCTCTAAATTTGATCTGTTGGTCTGTGTAGACACACGACTCATGTCAACCAGGTCTGGTCTGCAAGAGACAGAAAGAGAAACTATACTGAAAAGACACACAACTGGAAAAACAAGGTTTTATAGCTAAACAAGATATTAAAGAACAAAAATTAAATCAAACACTTTTACTCAGTGCAGTTAAACACAAATTCAAGATTCAAGATTCAAAAAACTTTAATAATCCCAGAGGGAAATTGTTTTGCCTGTTACAGCTGCTCTCTCATTAAAGAAAGAAAAGAAAAGAAAAGAAAAGAAACCACTCCCAGAAAGATCCATGACAACACAAATAACGAGAACACACAAATCAAAAATGTGCAGTATTGGACATTAATAGTGACAAAAGATATAAATAATGTTATGATGACATAACGTATAGATGTGTCACTCCCCCACTCCTTTGCAGTAGGTGGAGGAGTTGTACAGTCAGATGTTTTTTTGCGGTACCAGGTGGTTTCAGTTGTGTCCAGGTGTTCTTGCTGGTGTCAGTAAATGTGTCTGTCCGTGTCCCACTGCAGCCTGATGATGATGAGGGCCTGGAGGAGCAGGAGGGAGAGGAGGGTGGAGTCGCCTTCATCGCTCATGTACCTGTTCCCTCACAGAAAGAAGTAAGACACACATTTGTCCTTCTTCACTTTTTGGACCTGTTCCTGGGACCCTGAGCCAGGTTCTGACCTCAGGCACTGCAGTCATTTAACCCTGACCTTTGTCTCTCAGGTAGAGGAGGCTCTGGTTCGCAGGAAGAAGATGGAATTGCTGCAGCGTTATGCTAGCGAGACTCTTCAGGCTCAGAGCCAAGAAGCCAGAACTCTGCTGGGACTCTGACCCGTCTGTCTCTGACCCATCTGTGTCTGTGGATGTAAATATGGACTTTTGTACTGTTTCTTAATAAATGTTGTTTAGCTCAGTTTGTTCTTCTTGTGTTTTTCAATTCAATTCAGTTTATTTATATAGAACCAAATCACAACAAAAGTCATCTCAGGGCACTTTACAGTGTTTAAGGTTTAAGACCTTACAATACAACTAAATAATAAGGAAAACCCAACCACTCTCCCTTTGAGCAGCACTAGGCAACAGTGGAGAGGAAAAACCTCCAAAGAAACCTCCAGCAGAACCAGGCTCAAGGTGGGCGGCCATCTGCCTCAGCCGGTTGGGGTGAGTGAACAGGTCACACAACCAATAACAACAAGGAACAGCCAGGCAGGTTGGGTGGGTCAGCAACTGAAGACCTGGAATACACAGCTTCAGGGCCGATGATACCTGAGCGAGAGAAAGACGCAGCCTCCTGGGTTCTGACCAGCTTACATTGCCTACATTACCCATGGTGCACCTGTGAGCAGCTGCAGTCTTCCTGACCCCAGATGTGAAAAGAGGAACGGATGTTTTCTGGTGCAGTGTGGAGGAACCAAGTCCGTACCTGTTCATTTTATACTTAAATAAATTAAACCAAACCTGCTGTCGCCTCGGTTGAGTCCGTCAGACCTGGATCCGTTAATTATTTCATCACCTCGGTTCTTTAAACAGTGAACTTCACACCTTTTATCAGACGAATCGATCAGAGCAGAACTGCCTGAACAAGCCTTTCTCCAAACACAGCCGAAGGCAGGAACCAGCTCTTGTTTCTGATTTGGATTCATGTGGATTCTGAATTTTTATTTCCTGTTTCTTGTTCTACTTCCTGCGAACACACCTGTCCAGTTCTCCTGGTGGTGTCTCAGACGTCCACATGTCCTCCTGAGTCCACGTTGAAACATCCAGAACATCGTAATGCGAAAACATCCTTTCACACTCTGGGACCAGCCAGAACCGCAGAACCTGCCGAGGCCCGGCGTGGCTGTTTATGTCCTGTATGTGGACGTGAGGGGGGACACGTCATGACACTGAGGAGTCACGCCAGGAGGGCCTTGACGTGTCTCTCCATATGTCTCTCTGATGGGTCATTGTTAAGTTTCTGATTCTGAACTGATTAGATTTATTATAACTGAGTTCTGTCCTGAGAGGAGAACCGGGCCAACAGCTGGTTCTGGACAGGACAGAGAGGTATTTCACTCCTGAGACACTGAGAACGTCACTGTGTCTACGTCTCGTCTCGTGCTTCTGTCCAGCAGCTGATTGGTTGATTGATGGCAACTGCTGCAGCATGTGATTGGCTGATTAACAGCTGAACGCTGCATGTGAGAGAGGGAGCGTCCGTCAGCTGCTCTCAATTAGTGTGTGTGTGTGTGTGTGTGAGAGAGTGTGTGTGTGTGTGAGTGAGAGAGAGAGAGAGCGTCCGTCAGCTGCTCTCAATTAGTGTGTGTGTGTGTGTGTGTGTGTGTGTGAGAGAGTGTGTGTGTGTGTGTGTGTGTGTGTGAGAGAGAGAGAGAGAGAGTGTGTGTGTGTGTGTGTGTGTGTGTGAGTGAGAGAGAGTGTGTGTGTGTGTGTGTGTGTGTGAGAGAGAGAGTGTGTGTGTGTGTGTGAGAGAGAGAGAGAGTGTGTGTG
>OMLM01003385.1:4745-28675 GCA_900302695.1 Helostoma temminkii
CACACACGCATTCATGCATCATGCTCTTAAAATGTTTTAAAAGCACCCAGCATTAATGAGGATCTAGCTGATCTCTTGAGTACTCCCAAGTCTTTGCATCTGGACGGCTTATATCAAGAGGAGCCTGACTGTTGTTTCATGTATTAAAAAGGATATCACCCCACTAATAGTGATAAATCATGTGGCAGAAATTATAGAGTTGGAAAAGCAAGAGAAAATAAGCAGAGTAGGTGGTGTATGTGCTCCACCATAGAAGAGTCTTAACTCTTTGATTGAGGTTAAGGATAAGTGTGTGGGATTTTAGTACTGTTGCTTGATTAATGCCTTTACAGTGCAAACATATTCAGAGTTCACTTATACCATATTTTTACATGGAGAAGAAACACCAGTTTATGTAAAACTAGCCATCCACATCGTGTTCAAAGTCACCTCTGCAATTGTTATCGAGCAGTCTACCTAATCAGCTAGTGATCGTCTGCACATTCTGACAACGATATGGGAAAAGAAGCTCAATCTTGTTTTCGTGATTTGTTTTGGAAAATCATTCTCGGTCCTACTGCATATCATACTAGTTTTATTTCTGTGAGACTAGGATATCAAATGATGCTCACACCATCACATTTTTACCTTAAAATATCAGAGCTTTAAAGTTATGCAGCATCTTTTTCAGAGGCCAGCCACTTATCTTTAAGTGATTTTTAAGATAAGAGTTTGCTTCTACTTGCTAGAGTAATCACTTATCCTGACAAGGCATTTGCCATTCAGTCCCTGGTTACCAGCTGCTTGAGGATGTCGTGCTTGCTACACCAGTGTCATCACTCAGCATGTTGGCTGCATAAATGTAGATACAGTTGAGTTAGGATTAAAATAAATATTTTATGTCTGATTAAGTAACTTATGTACTAAGGTATCCTTAATTTTATTTATCTTTGGTTTCTATTGGGTTTTTTTTATATATACATAACTTTAACAAATTTTAGTATTATTAGTTATTCATTAATTATTTTTCTATTTATCATTGTATTTATAGCCATCTTCCTAGGTTCCTTCCGTATGCCTTATCAGGAAATTCGTTGCATGATTTTGGAGGTAGATGAGGAGCAACTGACTGAACCTATGATCCAGGTAAGAAAAAATCTTAGAGATCCAATTGCTTGTGTGACATTAGCAGAGGACATTCTTGAACAGACCACTTAATTCTTAGATGTACACCTTCCTAGCTTTCAGATGAAAGAATATTGGAAAGTAACTCAACCTACAATGTGCAACTTTTCACCTTAAGGCAGAAAGTATATTTTTAGTGCTGCCCTTCTCCTACTCAGTTGTTTAGGTTCATGCCCCATCTTTTGTCTGTTGCCTTGATTAGCTGTCTGGCTTGCCTGAGGCTGAAGTATCTGGCATCTGTAAAGCCTACAGTACAACAGGTGTTGAAGCAGTTGGTGAGCACAGGCAATCTGTGAATAAACAAATAAATAACTACTGTGCCAATTTTAAGCAGTTTTTTTTAAAATTATATTTTTGTTCATTTTGTGTTACAGCTTTACGTCTTAGCTCTGTGGCAATGATTTGTATGTGCCTAAATGTAACATGTTACTTAAAGGCTCATAAAGCGCCCTTAAGAAAGGCACAGTGTTTCTTTTTTTTTTTTTTTTTTTGCTGTCTCTCTGCAGCAACATAACCAACCTACATCATTCATATTCAATCATTTTGTGAGAGAAGCTTTTCTAGCTATATCTCCCAGTAACTGGACTAGCTGAGTTAACCTCTCAAATTGTTCATACTGCATAGATTGCATTTACACCTTGCCAAAATCCAATAGCAATGGAAGCCGGACCATCTCCAGGAGGTGTAATTTCATTTCTCTTTTGCAGTTCAGTATATACTATTGATACTATTGTCTTGGGGGTTTTATTTTTGCTGCATACTTGCTGTAAGTTTTGGTATTGACAAGACTTTATTTTATTTTCTTGTAAGAATAGGATCTCTCATTATAAAATTATTGGAAAACACAAATTTACAAGAACACATGAAGTGCACTACCTTTCAAAAGTTTGGGGTCTCAGAAATGTTCCTGTTTTACATTAAAACATAGAGTGGTGCTTGAAAGTTTATGAAACCTTTAGATTTTCTCTGTTTCTGTATAAATATGACCTAAAACTGCTTAAGTCGATTTGTCAAAGTAATTTCAAGTAATAAAGAGGACACAGACACACACATCCCCGATACACATCGAGGCCGGACAACAAATGCCCTACTACCCTCTGTCTTCAGCTTGGCTCTGGGAATTTTCAGCAGCAACCAGCCAGAAGACCATGGGCTACTTACAGGAGTGTAAGAACAGGGGAGGTCAGAAGTGTAGGATGGGCCAAACAAGCAGTGAAGCTTTTAAATCAATTCTGAAGGACACATGTAACCAGTGCAAGGAGGCTCAAATGGGGAAACGTGTTCTAGTTTTCTAGTTGTCAGTTCATCTGCAGCCATATTATGAACAAGCTGGAGGCCGTCAATTGACTTCTGGGCCGTCATCCAAACAAACAGTTATGCCATAAATAAATATACCATAAACATCAAGTGCACATTGTCAAATAAAATTTGCAGCCTGTAGATGTAAAATGCTGTTTTGAAAATCTTCTTGGTTTTGCTTATCAGATGTGGCCAAAATTAACTGAAGTTAGTTGAGTATTGAAGAGTTTGAGATTTTTTTTAATCGTGCTCGGTCTATGTGATTAGGCTGGGTTGAAACAAAAACAAACATGAATAATGGATGTGCATTTTCTAGAATTAATTTGACCAATAATTGTTAATTAGAACCTAATTAGAACCTGTTACTTCTAGATGAGATGGCAAAGTAATGAGCTTGGCTTAAATAAACCACAATTTCATTGTGAAATGTGTCTGTATATATATATATAAACTCACCTGTGCACTACAATCTAGCAGCTCTGCTGTCATCAGTCATGGACTGTGGGCAACCAGATTACTGTTAAAACCCAGATATACTCATTCCAGCATCAAAACTATGTATAAACAAATGTGTACCAGTTGTTCTGCTCTCCTTCATGCTGCCCCGAACTTCCTTTCTTCCTCTCTCTTTATAGAATCTTGTAAAGCACCTACCAGAGCAGGAGCAGCTGAACGCCTTAGCCAAGTATGAAAATGAATACACAAATTTGTCAGAGCCTGAACAATTCGGGGTCGTGGTGAGTATACAGTCTCAAACACACAAAACTGCTACCTACTCAGCCGCTTGTTATACTTCTAACAATATGAACATGCATACTTCAAAAATCGTTTTCTGTATGTTGTAGCATTTTTGTTGGATGAATGGAAAGCCTCTGACATTATAGTTTTCTGTGTCAACTCAAGTTTAATTTAGTGTGTTTTGAATGAAGTGGTTTAACCGAACGTAACATATTTATGCACACAGGGTATAATTTCTTACTATTTTAATGTTATAGAAATGTAGACTGATCTTGTATTTGCATGATGTCTTTCTCTCAGTGCCCCTCATTTTCTTTCATACAAATATACACACACACACACACACACACACACACACACACACACACACACACACACAGTTGTATTGTATTCCGTTTCTCTCCAAACCCAAACACTGTAAGTTAAATGGATTAACACTGCCACCTTTTGGCCAAAAACATGCACATAACAACAAAAAACATAATTCTTACCTTCATTTTGGCATCAATCCACTTCATACTCGTAGCAGCTAAAGTGAGAAAACAGATATTAATAAGTGTGTCAGGACATAAAGTAATCAGAACAACCAATGTCCATAAGAAGTTTTTAAAAGATGTAAAAACAGTTAAAAAATAATGCAAGCTGCCTCAGTAACTCAAAGGAAATAAATGTTATACACTACAATTTATCTGTGAAGGTTCTCATTCATCCAAGTCATAGTTATCCCAAAGGATCTGTTCAGTGTCAACTAGACTTGTTTCTTGGTCTAAGACATTTTGCCTTCCATCCAGAAGGCTTCATCACTTCTGATTAACAGAACCTTCGGGACACTACAATTTACTCAAAATACAACTACATTTTCAGACTCATCTACCACAAGGCATGGAACTTAGACCAATTCAGATCATCATAAATTTGCAAAAGAGAGGAGACAAGAAACATACACCAGATGACGATGTCATAATCCTCGTAGGCTGATGTCAGAAACTCATGAAGGTATGGTCTCATTAGCTCCTGACCAGTTTCTGCACACGATTTATGATCTAAACACACACACAGGATTTGAACGTCAATGCACAATGTTAAACTAGGAACAGATAAGCTGATGAGCAATGAAGGTTATTTACTTTGTTTTGTGATTTAAAAAATTTTCTGTCAAAATTATACAAGTATCTGTCAAATTGTCAACTATACATAAAATAAAAAAGAGGAAACTCAATATTACAGTAAAATGTTATTTTATTTATTAAGTAAACTATAGTTTTATAAGGAATCATTGTTGCAGTCAGTTTATTAAAGAAAAAAACTCACCGAACAGAGTGTAGTCTATATCCAATACCAGAAGCCTCTTGCCTTCTCTGGGAGGGTTCAGCTCCTCCACCTTATAGTCTTTCACTCTGCGGGCAATTTTAGCCAGGTTCTCCTCTCTAAACACACACAGATTTCCTTACACTTTCTCAAAATTTTTATCTTGCCTCTATACTGCCACAGACATACAAAAATATCTGACCTGTTATCCACTTCAACAACCTCCTCTTCAATGTCAAAATCATTGACCACATCATCATTCTCTGGGGGAGGGGCTAAAACATCTTCCTTCACAAAACAAAGCATAAACACAGTTAAAGTGAGCCCATTAGACAAGGCATCAGCACAGTACAATAAATGACTCATAATCTATCAAATTACTTAATGCTCATTTGATTATTAAGTGAGAAAGCATGCTCATCGGGTTACTATTATCTTACTATGTTGGTAAAATTGCTATTTAGCCAGTCACTCAGGCACATGGACAGTTAACTGAGCAAATACTGTTTCAATCACACACCCATCCGCATACCCTTGGAGTCAGTTAACTTTGCTGTTATCAAGCCACCTACCAAGCTCTCTTCTCTGGTACCCATCATCATGATCTTGGTGTTAGGCTTCAGCTTCAGAGAGCCCAGCTTCACTTCATCTTCTGCAGGTTTACCTGGAAGCAGGAATGAAAGTCACAAGGATTTGTTTAGCTGAACTTGTCACATCACCTTATAGTAAGACATTATTTGGAGAATAATGTGTAGAGAGGTGGAGAAAATTAACATTGAAGCAAAACACTGAGAAATGGTGTGACTGTACATATTAAACATCAACATAAGCAAAGCACGAGTAAATGTAAGAGTGGACTGATTTGAGCAAGATTATTTCATTCTGAAGAAATGCACTTGTGATCGCTTATGCCCTCTCACCTTTAACCTTGAGTCCCAGTAGTTTCTGTCTCTCTGGCAGCACCCCAGTCAAGCTCTTAATGGACTGTTTCAGGTCCAGCACCGTGTCCTCCTCAGACAGAGAACTGATGGAGTACTCCTGACCTCCCCACTTAATGATCACTGACACTGACATGGCTCCCCACACACATGCGCACACGCACAGACGAGTGCGGGTATTTCCAGCTACAGTAACGAATGTGCACACGTACACCTTGCAAAGTGAGGGGAGCAGGCAGAATAACAGCAGATGTGTCAGGGTTGCATATTATAACTTACTGTAGCTTGAGCAAAACCAAGAGAGTAGCTAATAATGGAAAACATAGAGCAAACCATAGCATCATTATTGGTAAGCATTTGTTGTTTTTCGAGGCACAACGGCCACATGCCACCTAATCGTAGCAGACACTTTGATAGTCCCTGGTGTTGATATTTTTAGCATGAGATGGCTAACACTGACTAGCGGCAATGTAAACACGTGCGGTAACAAGACAACTAGCTAACGTTAGCTGACAAAGCTAAACGGTCTGGGTGTCCTTACCTGGCAGAGCAAGTTAACACGTACTGCTTCACAAACCCTGTCAAATTCCGTCGTAAAGTTGAATGAATGAATCAAGTTAGAGGTTCAGCTTCATTCATTGAGCGGCGCACACTATGTACTTCCGGGAGTCCTGAATTCTGCCGGAAGTGACGTAGAAACAAGAGTTTCTATTACCATAGTAACCATATCTCAATTTACTGAGATATAGAAATAACGTAAAGTGAATTGTAATGGTTGTGTGCAGTTCAAACACAATTATACGTATAAATTATTTCTGTCTGTCTGAAAAGATATTTCAGTGAACCTCGGTTACCTGGCATTATGTTTATTCACTGTGTTTTAATGTCACAGCAGGACATCCCTACTTATTAAAACCATTTTGACTGTATTCATTTCTTACATGTGCATTTTTTTCTCTCATCCATCTTACATGGGTTTATAATAAACTACACAATTAAAAAATATTATTACACTCAATCTGAAAACAAAAACAAATCTACCATACCCTTTGAACTCTGATCTCAATTTGAGTTCACAGACTCTATGAAAATTAAGTCAAAATAAATCAACAAGCAGCGATGGAAATTAACTAAGTAGCCTTCATCTACTTGAAATCAAGCTTTATTCAGCTCCTTTGTTTTAACAATGTTAAGGTTCAGATGATTGTGGACTGGTGTGGACTCAATCATCTGAAACTTAACATTGTTAAAACAACGGAGCTTGTGATTGACTTCAGGAAATCTGGTAGTCCTGCCACCCCTCTCTCTATACAGGGGGAGGAAGTAGAGGTCGTATAGAAATACAAATACCTGGGAGTGTTTTTAAACAATAAACTGGACTGGACCAAGAACTCATCAGAACTGTACAAAAAGGCTCAGAGCCGGATGAATTTTATGAGGAGGCTCAGGTCCTTTAACGTCTGCAGCATGTTCTATGAGTCTGTGGTGGCGAGTGTCATCTTCTATGCTGTGGTCTGCTGGGGCAGCAACATGAAGGTGGCAGACACTAACAGGCTAAACAAACTGATCAGGAGGGCTGGCTCTGTTCTGGGGGTGGAACTGGACCCTCTACATGTTATAGCTGAGAGGAGGACACTGTCCAAACTCCTCTCAATCCTGGACAATCCCTCCCACCCACTACACAGTGTGCTGGCTGGACGGAGGAGCACATTTAGCCAGAGACTGATCAACATCAAGTGCTCCACAGAGCGCCACAGGAGATCCTTTCTGCCTGTGGCCATCAAACTGTACAACTCGTCTCCCCTTTGTAAGGATGTTACCTGAATGGATTATCGTCAGTATCAATACCTATCATTAACTTCAATACTCCTATCATTATCTTCAATACTCTGTGTATATATTAAGTTTTTGTAACAATGCTATTTTGTATTTTGTGTTGGTGTACATCTTTTCTGGGTGTGGACTTTTCTTCGGTCTGTATGAGAGCAACTGTAACAAGGCAAAACAATTTCCCTCTTGGATTAATAAAGTGTTTTGAATCTTGAATCTTGAATCTTGAATAAGTCTTATTGGAAATGGTCTTGAAGCCTTTACCTGTAACATGTTTGTCTACAATTATCTTTCTAATCTCCTGAGACAACTCTTCTCTTTCTGTGATCTGTGTTAAGTGTGGTACATACCATGATACCAAACAAAGCCATGAATACTTTTCACCCTCTAAACAGGCAGAATGACTGATTAGAACTTTTAAAGACACCTGTGATGCTAATTCCAGGACAGCTTCTCTTTAAGTTTTGTCCAGGCCAGTTTCATTAGTTTTTTAAAAACAATGGCTGATTGTCATTTAGTAAATTTTTATTTTTTGCTTTTGTCAGTTTCACGTTATTGTGAGTTTTTCCTTGCTTTAGATGGGCACTAACAATTTTGTCCACATCTCTATACTGCAAGTTAAAAAAATTTAAGTTTTAAGGTTTCATAAAGTAACAATTGGCACAATTTCATGCCGTCGTCAGCCTCTAAACATGACTAGTAAAGAGCTAGATTCTGATGGTTACCTCTTAATCATTCCTAACTCTATCTTTGCTGTTCGCAAATTTTGCAAAACTTAACAGAACCAACTTAGAGAGTCAGTTTATTATTATCATTACTATCCTACATTCTAGGTCTATTTTGTATTAAACAAAAGTTTAAACACACTATACTGGTTTTCTGTGTGTATACAGTACCTAATTCTTGACAAAATGTCAGATGAACTTATGTTAACTATAATTCTGAAGTCACAATATGTTAACAGCTGCGAGCTGATTGTCCAAGACACTGTTTGAACCAAGGGTCAAGGAGTTCTGATGAATCAATAAGAAGGTGAATGTAAGTGCTGACTTAAATACTGGCTGGCTGATTAAGCTGATTAACTGCAGGTGACACAACTGAAACAGAGACAGGTGATTGGAAAAGCAAAAATCGAGAGAGTCAGGATGAAGAATGCAAGAAATAGACTTGAAAGAAGCAGGACAGCTTGAAATCTGCTTGATCACGTGATACTGTTTTGTTGTAGTTTGTCCTACCTCTTCATGTTACACAGGACTGGATGTTACACAGAAAAAGAATCGACTTGAAATAACTAGCAAACTTTCAGCAGTAGGACATACTGTACCTGTCTGCTCCATGAGCAAATGTCTAAAACTCAACAAGAGGTTTGAAACATGTCAAAGGAGTCACGAGGCTCAGTTCCAGCTCTTTTCAAAAGAAGCTGTACTGGGATCCTGATGTGTTGAATTTTAGTCCTCATGACTTAAAAGATGAGTAGGGGCTTATTAGTCAGTCACACTGAGCAATAGAATGAAAATCCAGAAAGGTCAGACATGTTTGTGGAGGAGTGAGCTTTTTACCAGCTGTTTAAAGGATGTCAAAGTGGCCTCAGCTTTTACAGTGCTCTATACCACTTGAAGCATATTTAATCAAACTATTAGTACCTGCTCATGGCTTTTACACAGTGATTCATACGCATGAGTTAAGGTCTGTTTACTGAGATCTCTAGCATCCTTGTTTGATCAAACTGTAGCTGCGCTATAGGCACAGCACAGGAGACAGTGATGAAAGGACAACCAACAAAAATGTGTGTTTTTCTCTTTTCACATTTCCTGTCTCTTTTATCTTCCACTCTTGCTTTACTCTCTGCTTGTCCTGCTGTTGTGGCAGCTTGAATCCTCAGCTTCCTCTCCTTTTCTCTTTATTTCTCAGAGCCTGGGAAAGATCGATAAGCCAGCAACACACACACACACACACACACACACACACAGAGCCTGATGAAGTAGCCTAAGAAGTGTCTTTCAGGGAACTTTAAGGGGGAGTTGGATCGCTGACTGTTTATCTGCTGTCCTGTAATTCCTGGAGCTAGTAGGGAATTAAGGAGACACAGCAAGGATGAGGTACAAACTCATTCAGTGCATTGCAGTCCAGGAATGTCTTTGAAATTAAATTCTATTTTTAGCCCCTGGAGATAGTCAAGCTAGTTAAGAAGTAAATGAGAATGATACATCATTACCAGATGAATTATGGCAGTTAATCTAAAAACTGTGTTGTTAAACACTGAAGCTCCACAGACTCAATAATGTAGGTGCATTTTTACACAAACATTAGGCAGCCTCACATTCTTCTAGTCCAAACATTATGCAAATTGAACATAAATTTGTATGAAGCTATAGTAAATAAACCTAAATCAGTAGTATTTCCTACTGTATGGCATCATGCACTGTACTTAGTTTTGCCTGCTGAGGAAGCAGGAGCTTTGGAAGGTTCTGAAGTGGCTGTCACAGTCACTTGACTTGAACCCTTGATTTGTAGAAGGTTGCAACGCACACATCCAAGGATATTGAAGAACTAGAGGACATCCTGAGGATGGATGCCAGAAGAGGTGCCTGTTATCAAGTTTACAGCAGGTCATGAGAGCAAAAGGATGCTCTAAGTACTGAAGACACTTGACATGAAGAGGCTGAATAATGTTGAGACTGCAGCGGCCACGCTGCATTTTGCTTTAAACTTAGCATCAGTTGTGTTGAGCTATTTAAACTGGAGCTATATGATCTGTTCATTGCAAATAGCTGATTGTACATTTCCAGTTCCTCCATCATGTGGGCTGACAGAGCTTATTTTTCTGGTTTTTGAAATGAGTTATTGCTGCATTAGCAATTTTACTATAGACATATTCTCTACCATCTATCAGAGGACCATGTTCTCCTTCAGACCAGAGATCACTAAGTGTCAGCCTGTGGCACAACACGTTAACCCATACTCAGTTTTGAAGTTATCACCCCAAAGGAAAGCATTTAGCACAACTTGAAGGTCTGAGGGTAAAACTGGGGCACATGGGAGGCTCCTTCAGCCACAGACTGAGTCCACTAAAAAGCAAGACAGAGAGCTTCAGACCAAGACTGTACAAGATCTATATGCCACCACCAATTTCATTCACATCATTTCCACATATCAAAACCTAAACACAATCAATGCCATTGCATTTACTGTGTATATTTTAATGTTAACTCTGTTTCATCATTTTTGTTGATTTGTGTCCAGGTTAGGCCAGTTTAACAGCTGCACAGATAAGAGTCAACTTCTTAAGCTACACTCAGAGCCCCTGTCACCATTATCTCATGTACTTTCTCCACCTGCGTGCTACCCCCTTACCAGTCCAGTTTTCATAAAGGGATATCCAACAGTACAGAATGCAGAACAAGTGCATGTGTTAGTGTTGTACAGAGATATTATGAATATACTGTGTATTTTATATACTACATATGAGTGAATATCTGTGTTTGTGAGATCAGTGTTTCTAGATTTGTCTCAGTGCTTCAGATACATATAAATGATATGAATCACTTCAATTCTTTAAGTCAAACGCTATGAATCACATTATCTGAGGGCTTTGAATAGTGTGTAGATTATAATTTCTTTATTTTGTAAAACAAAAACATGCTGCCTCATTAATTGCAGACAAATTCAGACAAAAGCAAACGCACTACGATGTGAAAGCACCCAAACTAAGTTTATACCCGTTTTTTCTTTAATTCAGTGAGTTTGAGCTGTGTTGTGCGGCACTGGTCTGTCTAATTTCTTAACTGCACGTAAACACAGTCAGTTTGGATTAAACTCAGAATAGAACCCAAGAAAGTAGAACCCAAGTGCTTCTTCTGATGCTTTTTCATGAATGCAACCCAAATTTAGAGTCATGTGTGAAAGTTTGTGCCCCATCTTTAATTCTGTTTTCTTGTGTAAAATATAATAGAAATATTTTGACCTTAGAAGATGAACAACATATGACTTTATTTTATAAATATAATCCCATAAAACCATGCCATTACTTACTTAACAAAAGTGAAGCCAACAGGAAAAAAAACATGCAGGCAAAAAAGTTCCCTCCCAAAGGATTTCAGAAAGTAAGTTGCAGCCAAGTGCTGCCAATCATCAGCTCTTAATTAACTGATCATCAGCTGGTGTGCAGACCTCTGTAAAAGCAGTTTTGGCATTTGGTGTGTTTTAACACAATGACAAGAGGGAAAGATGTAAGCAATGGTCTTAGAGAAGCAGTTGTTAAGGCACATCAATCTGAAAAGGTTATAAAACCATTTCCAAACAATTTGGACACTGAGCATGTTAAATATTAATGTCCATGACAGCGCAATTAGAAAAAGACTGAAGATGTAACTATGGGTTGTTTGAAAGGGCTGCAGAGAGAGAAAAGCCTTTTCTTCTAAAAAGGAAACAAAAGCATGACTGAGGTTCACACAACTGCAACTGAACAAACCACAAAACCTCTAGAACAATGTCCACTGTTACCAAAAGTTACCAAAGTGGAGACGGTTGACTTTGAAAAACTAAAACACACAGTGGTGGAGGGGGTGGTGATTTGGGATTTGAAATGACCTAGTCAAAGTCCAGACCTCAACCCAAAAGAAATACTGTCCCAGGACCTTAAGAGAGCTGTGCATAATCGAATGCTTAAAACTCTCAATGAACTAAAGCAACATGGAAAGAAGAATGGGCCTAAACTCCTCCACAACAATGTGAGATATGATAAAGTCATACAGGAAACAATTAGTTCAAGTTATTGCTGCTGCTCTACAACTTATTAAATCATAAGGGGACACTATTATTATAAATATTATTTTTTGCCTGCATGATTTTTCCTTTTTTGCTTTATTTTTCTAAAGAAACTTGGTGGAAAAAAAGTTGTGTGTTGTTGTATTTTCTTAATACTAAGACATGTTATTATCAGATTATTTTTATTATATAATAGAATTGTAAGAGGGTGTACTAATTTTCATAAATGCCTCTAGCTCCAAACTCCTGTTGACCTCTTTCAGTCAAAAGTATGAAATTATATGCTGCTAAAAGTCTTAATATGTATTAGTATTTTTTATTTTTAAGGATTTATTTATTTATTTAGTCTTCTTTTGAAATTGTTACTTTAGTTAGTAAAAACTACACATTGTCGTCATTAACACTCGGTGAAATGTGAGGACAACATAGTACGATATAGTCCGACTGTTACATTTTAATTTCTATTTGAAGACTTTTAGTATTAGGTCAAGATACAATAAAAGAAAATGTTACAATTATCAAGTCCAGTAGAGCTCAGTACTGTATGTTACATAGACGAAGAACGGGCGCTCTCTGATTTCTTTCATGTGCTGATCAAAAGAGTAGAATCAAAGGCAACACAAAGATTCTTGACCTCTAGACTCTGAGAAACCACGGTTGTTGGGAGTTAATGTCACTGGATCAAACGGGTGTCTAATGGCTGGGCCAGTGACCAGCACCTCATTTTATCAAAAATTCCTATTGCCTCATATATACTCTACCAGTCAGAAGTTAGATTCACTTTAAAAAAACACACACATTTTTTGTCTTATTTGGTAAAGAAAACCAGGTTTTATGAGGTCAAATTGATCATAAGTACATTGTTTGTAATATATGTATGCCGTTAGTAATAGCATGTCTAAAAGGGTACACTGGCCCATCAGTATCATTACTGTTGTTTGTTTGTGGAAGTTTATTACAAAGGAACATAATTACAAAACCCTTTTACAAATATGTTGGCACAGCTGAAACTTATGTGTCATGGAAAACACTTTCTGTCCAAAACAGGCGGGCCATGCAATTTTACAGTATATTACAAACACAAGTCAAAACAAACAAAACAAACAAGTCAAAATTTTGGACACACCCCGTACTTCATAAATTTTGAATTAGACTGGAGAGTGAAAAGCAGCCACTGAGCTGAAAATAAATGATGTAAGGAAAAACCAGTGAAGCAGAGCTAGTCCAAACTGACTGGTTGTGTATGTCTCCAATGCGTGCATCGAAAGCAACTGGTGCAACGTATTTGAAGTGCTTGATTACAGTGATTTGATATGTCTGGAACCAGTTTTCCTGACCAAGAATGATTCTTTGGCTGTTTGAAACATGAACAACTGATTCAAAATTAAGTGCTTGCTCCAAACCAGTCCTTAAACTGGCTTGGTAGAAGGTGTACAAGTGACCCCAAGTCTTTAACCATGAAATAGTGATTCCAAATTCATTTTCCAGTCTAATGGTAGACATTTTAGGTACACCCCACTTGAGAAAAGGGCATTACAGAGATATAGCATCTGCAGCTAACTGACTGTATGAACTAATAATAATGTTATTATTAATAGGCCATTATTTTTCTTGGGGGAACATAAGTACACATTCCAATCTAACTCATCAATAATTTAACTCTAACAAGCAACAATTTCATCTCTTCAGTGTCTCTATGAAATAATGAAAGCTAGAGACTCCAGTACAGCACAGCTGCATGTCTGTGTCTATACAAGTTGTGTTCAAAATGATAAACACAGATTTCTGCCAAAGCTTTTTTTTCCCCCTCCAGTGCCACACAGCACATTACCTCGACTGGTACACTCAGCCTTATTTACCAGAACGCTCACAAAATCCAAGAGAGCTGTTAAGTTGTTCAGCATAAACAGTTTGGATGCAATTTAATTTAATTGCAGAACCACAGTGAAAACCAAAGTATATGAAGACACATCATGGACACTGCACCTGCACTACATCATGAAATCAGATGTTTCAACAATGTATTTACAATTTGGATTGTTGGCGTCATACTTTACATAATGTGTTTGCAGCATCCTCGTGGGATTTAAGGGAGTTGGGTGTAGGTAACACCTTTGTTTGTCCCACATTGGAATTAGTTAGGAAACACATTTTTGTATCAAATTGTCACTTATGGTTATACTGTAATAAAAAAAAGGTCACATGATTGCAAATTTGGTATCAATACTTTGATAAGTCACACAGGGAAGAGGACTTTGGACCACTCCTGGATGACAGACCAGCTGGAAAAGGACAGTTACTGTGTGTCTGCTTTGGGGTCCTCCCTGCCTGTGTGCCACACACATTGTTATAAAAAATCTGCAGAGCTTGTTCCTTTTCCTTACAGTTCCAGTGTATGGGTCATTTTGTAGCACACACATTGCCTTTTCCCCACTATCTGTAGTCCTCCTCTTCATACCACATCTCTGTCCTTTCTCACTTGTCTATTTCCACCCTTCCAGTGCAGCTATAAGATCTGATTCTACACTTCCCCATCTTACTACAAGCTTTGTTTAATACCTGTCACAGACAGATTTGACTGATTTCAAATGATGTATGATCATTATACATAATGTGGCAAAAGTTAGTCAAGCATTCTTGTGGACCCCCAGTGGTGATCTTGATGATAAATCCCTGACTTAGTGCAACTCTCCACTCTCACTCTTCATGTAAGAAAAGAAGTGTTTCCCCAGTGTTCTCAGAACTGGATCAGTTGCCCAGAGTTACAGTTTCATTGAGAAGTCTCTCTGCTCTGCTTTGACTCAGCTCCTCAAACCACTGAGTCCTGCAGGATTTATACCTGCAGGCTCTAATGTTCAAGGGATTCAGTGCTTACAGGCTTTTCTTTATTTGGCAAGTAACAGCTGAGATTCTGAAGGCTGAAGGCTGCTGTAGACCACAGACCAGCCCACCAAGATCATCACATACAACCCCCTTTATTTTTTTCCTTGTTAACAGTTAAAATCGTTACTTGTGCAATTGACATAAATTTATATTGACTGTATTACTTTGTGATTAAAACTCCTTTACAGACCACTGTTTAGTTTCCTTTAAAAAAAAATAAATCTATTTTTCACTTTACACTTACACAACTACACAGTGAAATTAGTCAGGACAGTACTGGATAGTACAGCAACAAATACAGCACCAGACATTTTGTTTTCTTCCTTCACTGAATCTTTCTGTAACCAGTAGTACATTTACTCTGCCTCAACATTTTACTTGGACCTATAGAACAATACTTAGGTACTTGTACTTAACTTGGGTATTCACATTTTGTGTTACTGTTACTACATTTATTTAACAACTTTACTTGATTAACCAACAAATAAATGCTGATGTATTGTTATATGAAGCAGTTGTCAGTACATAAAGGGTTAAATCTACCTTTAGATAACAGATCTCTATATTTTTTTATGAATTGTTAGAGAACGGTTTTTAACATATTACAACAACATATTGTTGAAAATTTGCACACTTAGAAAAAGAGTACATTCATTCATGTGACATTGGTGTTTTCACCAACATGTAGTTTTTTATTGCTACTAACTAAAGGTACATTTCTAAGTAATGGAAATTACACTTCTTCACTCTCTCAGTTGTGCTGATGCTTTTGCTTTACACTACAGTACCTCTGACTGTGTGTTTTCATACACACTGAGTTGCCTACTTTAACGAACCTAATAGATTTTCAGGTGACATCAGTGAAAACTTAACATAATTCTGCTAAATCATTCAACTTCCTGTTTTCTGTTTACAATGTGACTGGTGGTTGTTCTGAACTTACTGGGAGCTGTGGTCCTGACAGAGCACTGCTGCTCTCCTCTGCTCTCCTCTGCTCTCTGCACAGTTACTGCTGTAAGATGTGTTTTTTCAGCTTTGATATTCAGGAATGTGCATCTGCAACAATCACTGCTGCTGTCTTCGTGTTTAACAATGTTAAAAATGCTAACACAAGCGATGGGTGGGTGAGCTGAACCGCAGGATTAAACTCACAGTGAGCTGCAGGTGAAAGAGAGGGATATCTCCAGATATCATAAGAGATGATATCACCAATTACAGAGAGGAAATATTATTTATTTTTCTATTTATTTTGTTCTCCCTTTTCTAACCTCTTTGATCTGGATTACTGTATACATCTCATTAAGCTCTGCCTTAGAGTTTAGAGTGTTTTTAGTTTCTCTTCAGGAAATCTCCAGAAGTCAGGTTTTGTAGCTCTTCTTTTATGGAGTTTTTTTATTTCTTTGCTGGGTTTCATTGCAACTTCCCTCAATTTAAATTTAAAGAGTTGGACCCATATCATTTCTGTTAAAACTATTTTTACCAAGCAGTTAGCCAAGTAGAAGACATGTTTTGTCTTCTAATAAAAGTTAAAAACAAAAGTTTAAAAATGTACTTAAAAGATCATTAAAAGAGATAATGCAATTTCTTTCTGTTAGTTTTCTGTGTATGTCTGTTTCCTCTCTGCCTCCTACAAACTGACTGTCCACTTGGACTAAAAATGAAAGTCAGTTTCCAGGTTCCTAAACTGAATTGACCTTGTTTTATATTTTCCCTTTTCCTGTCAGTGCAGCAATAAAAACTAATAAAACCATGCATTATCACTGATTCAACCAATGTCGTTAAAATAAAACTATCTGTACATAAAATGTGACCATAATGCCTATGCTGATGACTTTTTTTTACCTGCACATAAACATCTGAATCAAAAATATGACTTGTTTGGACTGCACCCTGACTGGGACTAAAAACAGCTCTGGACTTGTTGTCCCACATATGCCAGCAAAAACCACTGTATTAAAACACAGCTTTACCATTTACATTAAATTCATTTTTGAGGCTTTCCAATATGCAAACAAAGTGACATGGAAAAATTGACACGTATTTAATTTCATTGTTGTTAGATTTTACTTCTGGTGGCTGACGAGACAGGGGCATTGCTATCTCAATAAATAAAATGTGGCCAAATGTTCTTGGGTGACCCACCCATGTAGGGAACACAGTAAATCCATTTCAAAAGCAAACAACACTTATTCCTTATACCTTTTTTCTCTCTGTGCTTTTCCCACCTGCTGTTTTCCTTTTTTTTCTTGCACTGTCACATTTTTCTATAGCTTTTGCTAGACGCACAGCAGTCAAATAGCCTACATAACCTACACCAGGTGTGGATAGGTCCCCACTGTCTGGCATTGTTTAGCTTCTTCGGGCCAAATGGAGTGTAGACTGAGGGCCGTCCGAAGCCACAGGCAATAGCCCCTAATAGCTGTCGTGCCCACAGGCCCTTCTGGGCTTTTCCAGAAGGCACAGATGGCCAGTCTGCCCCTGTCTGCACCAGGGTTTGATTGACAGCCCAAACAAACCATGCAGCGTAACATTTAATGTGGTAAATGGTTTGTTTTTTAAGCTCACTTTTTATAAAAAACAATTTTTGTAGATCTATATTCTAAAACTTGTGGAGAGGTACTGTTGATGTCTGTTGTGAAGTCCATGATCAGAGAATTTCAACAATTTCTTATTGATTGAGCTTCTTGTTTATTGTAATTTAATAATGACTAATACATGAGGGGCTGTGCAGTGTTGTGCATCATATCAGATGGCAGAAGATCGTTATGGAGCAGGGATTGAAAAGATGGTTAAAGCTACACTACGTAACTTGAGACTTGAAATCAATCTAATCAGGTTAGATGTGAGAGGACCCTGAAACTTTCTGTGCAGATTGTCTCTGCTGCACTTGTACCACCTGACTTACTAGAATATAGACAACTAGAGCAAATATATTAGATCCAATTTAAGTTGTAATCTTGTTGATATGACACACACATACATGACAGACATATAGTAGATTGTGTATTAGAGAAAATCTAAACTTCCTCAGTTACATTTGCATTTATAAATTCACAGACATAAGCTGTCTCAGTTAAATACGTTCTTCAGGTACAGGCTGAAGTCAGAGTGATGATTGAGCTGTGAACAGTGGACCAGTGGGCGGTGGGGGAGAATTCATTCAGCTCTGTAATCCAGGTCCCTTCTCTCATTACTGAATCCACAGTGAAACCACATTCTGAAATGATCTTCTCAGGTGACCTTGAGCCACCCTTCGCATCCCCCCTCAGTTTGTATTCCACAGCAATTGTGCCCAAACCCGAACAGCAGTTATTTCGCACTACATCAAAATGGCATGTAGGGGCACAACCCCTCATCCCACCAAGGTGGAGAATGGAGGGGAGGAGGTGAAAAAGAAATGGAGTGAGAGGATTAAAGAGACGGGAAACGAGAGAAAGAGGTGGAAGGTGAGAGGGAGAGTATGAATATCATGAATATTGAATGCTTAATGTAATTTCTGTATGTGTCTACACTGTGAAAGGAGTGTCAGTGCCAGTGAAATGATTCACTAAGAATTTCTATAGACCCCCTACCACTCCTCATGGCCCCTGCACCCAGCCTGAACTGATGCTATACAACACTTTCAATAATCACTGATTTAACGGTAGACTCTTAACCTTTATATTATTATTTAAAATACATTTAAATTGAAGCTTTTGTAACATCTTTCCTACTTACAGAGATTTTAAAAAAGACTGCCTTTCAGGTTACCTTTGAGTGGTGTGAACAGAATGTCATGGATAAATGTACTGTAGTTGTAAGTTGTATTCAGGTTGGTATCTTGTAGAACTTTAATGAACACTGACGCACTGAATTTAGGGACCATCTTAAAAGTGCATACAAAACAGGAAAAAGCATTTCTGACCTATCTCAGAAGTATTTCATGGATTGCTCATGATCACTGTGGTGATCACTGGTTTTCACATGTCCTATACTTGCAAAACCAATGATGATGATCAGCCTTAGTTGTACTTTGTGCTCGCTGCTAATTAGCAAATGTTAGAATCCCAGAATCTAAAATGTAAAAGCTTCTACTCTCCAAAATGAGTGTGTTAGCATGGCGATCATAACGCCTCCTGATGTTTGCATGTAGCTCAAGGCAAAACTGTTCTAGAAACTTTCACATTCTAAACTTCAGTGTATCAATTTATTGCATAGGCAAATTGTGTATGTTTTTGTAAGGGAAAATATCCCTGGCTCAAAAAAAAAACTAATGGGAGAAAAAGGAGGAGTGGCCAAGCTGGGCCAAATTTACCAATTAGGAAATTCTAAAAGCAAAGTCACTAAGTTAAGCTGCCGTAAAAGCTAGTGTTATAGTGTCAGAGACAAATCAGTGTGGCCATATATTGAGCGTTTCTGTGTGCAACATGCGTTCAGACAAAATGCAAGTATTTTCAAATGTAACCCTAATCAGAAAACTGTTCCTGATCAGGTGTGCGAGCTTGCTGCTGATTTACAAACACAACAAGCAGTTGATAAAAAAAAGGGAAAAGACTTCATTGGATATTCTCTTTCTGTGGGTGAGAGCACTGAAACGACTGACACTCTACAGCTGGCAATATTCATCCATTTAGTGGACTCAGGTTTATGCAGTACAGGAGAACGTTTGGGTATTAAATCAATGCATCGCACAACCACAGGAAAAAACATATTTGAAGAAGCATCTAAATTTGTAGATGACAGGAAGCTGCCCTGGGACAAACTCATGGGACTGACTTACATGGGACGCCTGCAATATGCGGGGAAAAGAGAGGATTAGTGGGCAGGATGAGGGAGAACTGAACAGGTGAGCTGACAGCATACCACTGCATCATACACCAGGAACACTAGGCAACACATCCCTGAAGATGGAAAATGTCATAAAGTTTTTAATCACCACCAATTTCAGTCTTTTCTGGAGCCTGATCCAGAGGCTGCTGTCTAAACTGTTACAGGTCACTCACAGAGTCCCCTGGATGTGGACTTTGTTGTCGACCATGAACTGATACTTCTGAGATCATTTTCAGACCAGGCTGAGATGCCACAAGATGTTGTTAGTGTTTTGATTGAGCTGTCAGTGTTTGTCACTGTTGAACAAAACCTAAATGTGACCGCTACCCCAGTACAGGTCTTGCAGGTAAAATGGGAGATTAGACATAGATTCAATTGACTCCCTGTTGTGGGCATCTCGGACCACTTTCCCATAACTAGGCTATCGAAACACGTCAATAAATTCTTCTAGATGCTCCAGAGAGGTAAGGCTAATGTTCCTTTCTTTCTAAAATTATAATATTGTATCAACTATTCTTCTATTACATTAAGTTGGCAGATAATCTTGTTTAGACCTAGCTATGTGCCACCATGTTAAAATATTTCCACCATTCTTGCAGATTCTTGCATTCTCCTCTCATCTAACTCCCCCTCACATCTCATACTTCTTTTACGAGGAAGTATGACTTTACATTAAAGTGAAACCGACTTTGTGGGACTTGCTCCTCAAAGATTTTTGCACTAGTTGCTAGACAGTTTGATGTACTATGTATATTCTACTACTACTTGTGTGTTATCGTTTAAATGTAACTGGTTTGGACTTAACAAAATTGACACACGGTGCAAACAACAGTCAAATGGCAACATGATAAACCTTTTTATTTACCTTAAACAAAAACACTCAGAAGAGATGCTGACAGGTAGACATGTCTGTACAAGATATTTGAACATCCCACGTTGTGTCTGGACATTTTCTCTTGCTTGTCCAGTGTTTGATACAGTGGTGGCTGTTTCTGCTGCTGCTGGCATTTGCAAACTCGTTGTATTTTGTGTTATGTTAGAACTTTTCTTAAAATACTTTAGATTAAATGCTGATGGTGTGGTCCCTTAAAGAAACAATGCTCAGGTTCTGCAACTATTTCTATCCCCAGGAGCACAAACAGCGTTTACTGGGGTGGTCACAAGCCCTTTGTTTCCATTAGAATTCCATGTTGTTGGACCTTTGCAAAGCATTACAGGATAATAAAAGGATACAATGCTAAAAAATTCTCAAACATAAAATATAGACAACAAAATGCATTATCTTTCAGATAAGAGAAATCAGATAAACGAGTCTCCACCACATTGTTTAGAAATGTAATTATGAAACATTACATAATCCAGCTGCAGTTCAAGTGGAGAAAACACCTGTAAACATCCAGATGGAGCAGCCAGAACTCCAGTGTAACATCACACCCGAGGCAAAGTATGACAAGGCAAATGATGCCAACTTTGCCTGCAAGCTGCTTAAATGCTCTGCACGTTTGGTAGTACATACCTGTTACGTTATTTTACATGTTACGTATATGACAAAAAATAATATAGTCTGGCTGTTTAAATTTCTGTTTCTTTACAAAGTCATTTTTAGACAGTGTTCAGTAAATGTTAATCCAGTTTGGCTCATGACTTAGAACTTAGTGTTTTAAATTATGCTCCTTCTGTGATTGAGTTTCAACACTCCTGCATGTTTAACATTCAAGTACATATAAAACCTGATTCTTACATGTTAGATTTTACCTACACAACTGTCTGTGATTTACATCAGTACTAATGCTGGTCTGTTGTATATCCCTTTTAACATGACACCAGCACCCTCTGGCTTTTAGTAAATTTACTACCAGAATGGTTTATGGCTGGAATGCTCTGGTAGAAGAGACCTGCATCTACACACACACACATGCACACACACACACACACACACTTTTTTTTTTTTTTCATTTCAAAGTGAAAATTCTTTGGCCACAATGTTCACAGAGCAGGTGAAAGCTAAAGGCAGGAACAGACAAAGAGCACAACTGTGACATTTAATTTCTGGAGAAGAATGAACAAGGAAATTTCCGGTGAATGCCCACCTTTTGTTACCATTCAGTCATCTGTCTGTGTCTGCAGTCATTTTACTGACTGCACACATTTCACATCAACGCAAGCATAATGTGAGGTTCTGCAGCAGCAACTGTTTACTCAGCTCAAATAACTCTACAGTAACTCCAGATTAGATGTTTAGCCTCAGACCAGGCATTTATTATCTTCATTGTGCTTGTAGTTTTTATTCTCATAGCAAGTCCTCCATGTTTCTTACACAGATTTGTCTGGAAAAAACCTTCAGATGTTTTACACTACAGGGTTTGTGTGGGTTCTTCTGGATAGTAGGATGATAATTATGATGTAAACTCTGCAGGCTGCAGGAGACATGCAAAGACCAGTAGGTATAATGGTATGAGGCTGTTTTTCAGGGTTTGGGCTAGGTCCCTTCTCTAAGGACAATCTTAACGCTTCAGCACTTCAAGACATTTTGTGGACAGCCTTCCAGGAAGAGTCATGGTCAAGCGTGTCAATTTGGTGGAAATAAATTTAGAGGTAAATAAATGAACAATGACAACAACACAACCCACACAGCATTTTATGGATTAACTGGACATAAAACAGTCTGATACAACACATGGGATAGAGCTCATTTACACAGCAGTGGGCGTCACTGTACCAGCGTGTTCTGTGCATGCAGAACATGCGTGTGTTCATAAACGGAAAGGGACATATACATCTGCATCTTGCAAAATGAAACTAGATTAAAACGGGTATTAGATTCCAAACAGCAGGGAAAAGAAGGCGAATTATGACCTCTATGGCTTTCCATACATTCATACAGTGGCTCACTCGTATAGCTGGTTGTAGTTTTGATTAAAGGCTTTTTCAGAGCCACAACATTGGTGTTGATGAGGGAGGGACAAGCTCTGTGGCTCATATTTTAATTCTACACAGCTCTGTACATGGGATGGTTCGAGGATGGTGTTAAACCACTCTGCTTCATTTCCCTGTACATAAAGGTCTGCTGTCTTGCATGACTTAAAATGTCAAATTTTAAAATGATCATAATTACTAGTATATGAAAACTGAAGGTACATGATTTGAGTTTTTTTGGTCTCATGTTTTGTGCATTCAAGAGATGTTTGTGCTTTTGTTACATGACAGACTTTGTTTTTGTTTTTTAAAACATTTGCAAAAATGTTTAAAAACATTGTCATGAGTTACTTTATGTTAAATCATGGGGAAAATCTGCATTTGTTCAAGGTTCAAATTAAATGTACAAAGCAGAAGAATTTGTCTTTCTGAAGCAATAGAAAAATAAACTGTATGTGTATTTCTTAACAAGTAATTAAGGAAGTGTTAGTAGCCTGTGTGCAGTTAAAGGCCCCAGAAAAGTGCCTATTGTAGAGTCTGCTGCTTGTTGCTCTGTTGATGCCTGTTTTTTTTCCTTTATCTCTCCACTTTTGAATCATCCAAGCCACTCGAGGCAGATGGCCACCCAAACTCAAGTGAACTGATGCATTACTGAGTAAGACTAACAATAATGTAATTACCGTTATATTTCCACACACAAGCAACATAAAGCTGTAATTGTGATTGTGATAAATGTGTTGTGTAATTCTGCCTGCCAATGCTCACCAGTAACCATGTGGAAACATAAACAGCAGTGAGTGAATGTTAACATGCTTTTTTATTATTTGCAATGTTTTCCTCAAAAGCCAAGAAAGAATTACTGAAGATAAAAAAATGTATTCAAATCAGAACATCTGCTTTCTGATCCTTCCACATTGCAATGGTGCGGCTTATTTTCTGTTTGATTAGGTGTTGGCTTGATTGGAGATTTATTCCATATTGGACCAAATATTAGACAAGCCCCCCTTTTTGAAGATAAAGGCTTTCTGAAGATAAAACATATTTTCATATTTCCCCGAGAGACTATAAATTCAAGGAGAAGCGAGTTCTGATCCCTAAAGACTGTTCTCTGCTTAAACTGAAAAATTAAATAATACACTTTAAGTAGAAAGTAAATATCACATTTGTGTAGCTTGTCTATCAGCCTCATAATCACATTGTCTCCTGCCAGGCTCTTGGAAGCCAAGTGATTTTCACTGACAGAATTTTTGCCCTTTTATCTTCCAGGGGTCCTCATCC
>OMLM01003385.1:28695-44562 GCA_900302695.1 Helostoma temminkii
CAAGTGCTCCACAGAGCGCCACAGGAGATCCTTTCTGCCTGTGGCCATTAAACTGTACAACTCGTCTTCCCTTTGTAAGGATGGTACCTGAATGGACTATCATCAGTATCAGTACCTATCATTATCTTCAATACTCCTATCATTATCTTCAATACTCTGTGTATATATTAAGGTTTTGTAACAATGCTATTTTGTATTTTGTGTTGGTGTAGATATTTTCTGGGTGTGGACTTTTCTTCGGTCTGTATGAGAGCAACTGTAACGAGGCAAAACAATTTCCCTCTGGGATTAATAAAGTGTTTTGAATCTTGAATCTTCTCGTAAAGCAGACTTGCACCTAAACTATGTCAACGTTTTAGGTTTTAAGTTAATATCAGTCCCACATGTACCAACTACTAGAGTACAACTGTTAGAGTACTAGTACTAGAGTATTCACCAAAGTATCAAACTAAGTTCTTTTTACAGTATTCTTATAATAAGCTTATAATAAGATTTGATCGGACGTACTACATTGCGCATGCCCAGTACATCCTCCTTGGTAGTTAGGATAATGGCTGCGAGGTGAGATGAGCGGCTGGGCCACATCCTATGAGTGTCAGGCGCTTTCATCGAAAGGGCTACTAACTCCGGCGGTGCCAAGTTAAAATGGTCGCTATCCGAACCGAAGAGCACCGCGAAATCGTTGTACATATTGCGCACATCGTTCTTCAGATGTAAGTTATCTTTTTTTCTTGTTAGTTTTGGCTGGTCGCCATAGTCTGCTTGCTAGCTAACATTAGGCTACAGTTGGACTTAGTGGCTATTTGGGGGCGGGGGGGGCGTTTCTGTTAATCTTTAAAAAGTGCTTAAGCTATTTGCTTTCGTGCGAATACGTGTGTCTAAACTAACAGTGTTATAACCGAGCTAATGCGTCGTGTATGTTTTTATCTGTCGATATGTTGTAATGAGCTTAGCTAGTTGTTGACAGTCGCTAACTGAAAGATGCTAGCTGACTGCGTTAGCTTGAATTATTGGCACTGTGCCTGCTGTCTGCTCGATGCAGCTCATCATCTCAACACAACACGTAGCGCTACACTGTTTTATTTTCAGTTTGACACGCACATATAAAGGAACCGAAACTGTTCGTTCTCTCTTATGAGTCCTTTATTATATTGAAGCATAAAAACGTGTAGTTAGCAAAGTGTTTCGCTCTTTTGCGGCGTGGCTGTGAGATTTTCCTTCCGTCGGGACTGAGGGTTACTAGAGTTCATTGCGTACCAGAATCGATGCAGCACTCACTCACTCGTAAAGTTTGTAGCGTACGTGCTTCCGTTAGCAAGGGATCTTATATATAACATTGCACCAGTTTAAATAAAGTCATGCACAACATATTCTTTAACTGTTACTGGATTACGACAGATAAATATACAGTGGTAGGCGGCCGCGTTATATAATCTCGGATTCTGCGAAGTGATCTCTTTCTGGCCAGTGATAGTCGTGGTGGTTTCACAGTTATATAAGTTATGAGAATTCTGTCCCGGGCTGCGGGATTAATAATGGATGGGAACTCTGAAGAAGTGTTGGGCTTTGTAAACAAATGGAAACCTGTCCTTACGGGCCAGATAAGAAGCGTAAGGTAGAAAGAAGATGCAAGTTTTTGTTTGGGAAGTAGCTTCTTAAGTGGATTTTTTTTCCTGAAATTTGCTGAAAACTATGTAATGACCATTTGTATCTAAATTGTAGGATTGCAAATATTTTATGATGGGACTACAGGCATTGTGTGTTTCGGAGTCAGTTTAATTAAAATTTTAATGAATTAAATGCAACATGTTGCTTCCTAAACGTGTAAATTATTGATTTATTCTGGTTCAAGAACCTGGTGAACAATGATTTATTTTCCTGGAAGTCCATAAGTCAAAGGGTAAGAATGTTTATCCTACACAGTCTTAACATGGTGGCTGCTGCAGGATTACAGAAACTAAATACCTGTATTGCTTTGGAGTAACTGTTGATGATAAACAACAACAGGATCAAGGGAGAGGTTTTTCATCTTTTACATTAAATTGTGGAACCATTATTAAATTATGTTTGTTTGCCTTACGTCAAGTTAGAATTAATCTGTTTAATTGAGTCAGTTATTTGATGCACGAGGTCTGGATTTATTGTCTTACTGTGGGAATTTTGTTAAGTAGCAGCTACTGTAACACAATCCACAAAGGAAACAAATACAATACAAATACAGTCTTTAGAAAAAGAATACGTAATGCAATATCAAAACTATTGTGTGCGCTTACGTCAATATTGCAAGTGACTCCAACATAAAAGACGTGTTACGAAAGTGAACAATATGTGATTGAAGAGGAAACACAACACTCTGGGTTTTCTAACACTTCTTTATGAAATTCTGATAAATATGCAACATGTTAGTTACTGGATATAGTCATAGATGTAAGGAGATAAGTAGTCTATGTCTGATTGTGTTAGGCCTAGTGTGGCAAATCAGCAAAGAACTGAATTTAAGATTTGTCTAATGTGATGAACGTCAGTGCAGTTTTTTCATCCATTATCCATCTGGTTGTGTAGTAAGAAATAAATGGTTTTTCAATTGAATTTTAGAAAATGCTCTTTATACATGTAACGTTCATATTTTTATATTATGATACAAATCTCAGATACTGTGGTTTTATTCAGCATTGCCTGCCCCTATAGTGCTGCCTTCTTGAAAGTGTTAAAAAACTACTACATTTAGTTGCAATGCAGAAGTCTGTTACATTCTGCTGTGGTTTATTATCATTTCCTCATATATGCATGACTAACACAGACGTAAAATGCCATGCCTCATGAACATACAGCACGTGAGTAAGGATGAGCGCAGAAAACTTAAGAGGTGGAAAACAAACAGTAAATCTTAAAAAGAAGTAAATTAACATAAACAAGCCCTAACATCAGTAACAGCAATAACTTGGAAACTGTGCTAATTTAAACGCTCAGTGTTGAGCTGGTTGAAGTCGCCAACAATAATGAAAAATCCATTGGGTTGTACTGTTTATTGATTTATGATTCTGCTGTACAGCGCCGCTGTCTTCTTAGCACTGTGGGAGCAGGATAACTGCTACATGAACAACAGCGTTTAAGTCCTTAGACTTATAGTCAAGTCCTCATTTCATGAAAACCCTACAAGCAAAGAGCAGTCATTGGATGAAACAACAGCTTGGATGCCATGCCTTGTTGATATAATCACAAGTGCCATGACTGTAGTCTGTGATGACTTCACTGTCAGATCAGTTATGAATTAGCCTGTTCAGTTTAGATGACCAGTGTCTCCAATGTTGCTGTCTATCCGTAATTCAGTAAAAACATGCCACTGTAAATATAACAAGAACAGTTTGTGAGGAAACTATAGTATAATATTTCATTAACAGACTTTGACACTTAGACTTTGCAAGTAAGCCTCATTTGTTGTGCCTGATTTTAAGCTGCACCTGCATAAAAGCACATAAGAGTGTTAACACGTAGTATATTTTCTCAGTAGCTTGTGCAGCTGGATAGTTTGTGGAAGAGAAAGGCATGGATTCATTTGCATGTACTGAGGTGTAGTCGCCATATCGGCCTCTTCGATAATATAACTGAAAAAGTCGAGTGAAGGTGAATGACCCCGACAACCTGCTCTGTGTGCAGTTTGCTTGTTATCTACAGTCCTCATTCAGTACCAATCATGTCATCATGCAAATTGTCAAATGCTCTTCTGGTGTGCAGTCTTGCTAGTTTAGCGACTGTGTTGTTTTATTCCTCCAAAAAGCAGCTAGCAAGAAATATAGCTTTTTAGGCTCAATGTTATCACCAGTATCTTGCGTGTGGTGAGTCATTAAAATTTGTCATTGAGTTGTCTCTCTTGTACCTTGGCCTGTCTGCAGCAGCACAGTACTCAGTTCTGTTGACCCTTCAGCAGCCAGAATGAAGCATGAGTCGTGTTTGAAAAGGACCAATCATATAATATCCGTATTGTTTGTGGTTCCTCTTGTAGCCACGCTGTATAAAATTTCACTTTTTCACCTGCAACAACTCTGCTGTATTCTTTGAGTCTTTTGTTAAACATCATATTCACACTACCTGTTTTCCCACAATTGTGCTCTCCAATCATGTGTAATTTCATTATACACTTTATCTTCAGGGTGTAACTAAACATTCACACAACTTCTTTAAACATTTTAACTCATAACAAGAGTATTGCTACTTATTGTTTTATAGCCTGTTTTTTGGTGACAGTAATTTTATGGGTGTCTGTTCATCATTTACAAATGTCTTTCTCACATAGTTTCAGCTGTAATTCTGGTGTTTTATGTATAATCAGAGTAATTGGATATTAATTTGTTAAAGTGTTGTTTTTTCAGTGAGTGAGCAAGTAGATACACATTTCTTTGGTGTTAGGTAAAAATATGAGTATGTTCATTATTGTTCATATAATTGATGTAAATATGTGAAATGAACACCAACCTATTTTTTGCTACACAAGGAAGCAACATTTTTTTTTAATTCTTGCTCTCATCCTCTAGAATGGCATTTAATCTTCCCTGCATTTTATTAAAATCCCATCTTTTCTGTCCCTTCTCTCTTTCTCTACAGTGCACCCACTGTTAACATCCCGTCTTAGTGGTCAGTTCTGCCTGCGGATCAGAGGTTGAGCTGAGGCCATGGCAGTGAAGGACCGTGTTGAGGCGGTGCTAAATGTGGGTCTGCGTGTTCCCAGCATCATGCTGTTGGATGTCCTGTACCGCTGGGATGTCAGCTCCTTCTTCCAGAAGATCCAGCGCTCCAGCCTCTCCAACAATCCTCTGTTCCAGTACAAATACTTGGCACTTTACCTGCACTACGTAGGTCAGTGCCACACACACACACATCAGCTGCGCCAGTACAAATACCTTTCCTCTGAATTACCACTTCTTAGAGGATTAGTCCAAAGTAAATACACTACACAAATGCTTTTCTGTGTCTGCACTGCATAACTATATACACATTTGACAACACATGTAGACAGAGTTGTAGCCATTGGTGAGTCAGTGTTATCAGTCAAGTTATCATGACCGGTGTGTTTTATTTGGATTATTTGACTGGGTATCAGTCACAATTTTAACTGCCTTGGTTGGTTTTGCATGTTTTGTTTATTTTTTGATCAGCAACACAATGTTCTGTGCTCAAACTGGTCATTTTCAAAATGTTCACAGATGGTCACTGACTGTAAGCCATGAGGTTGTGCTTTGTAGTGATTCAGGAAATTTGGGAATGATTATTTGGTGAAGCAAAAATACTGCTAGCTGTGTCCTGGATTGAACTGTGACTGGATGGTTTCCGGTTTTGTGATAAATCATTTCCACTTAAATGTATAGAGAATATGTATACATGTGTATTATTTGTTTTTCTCAGCTGTTATTTCTGCAATCTAGGTATCCATTATATAGTATTTTAACAGCTATCCCAGGACAACTGCAACTTAATCCTTAAATCAAATTATTACAAGTAAAAAAAAAAAGATCTGTGCAGCACAGAGTGGTGTGTTTCCAGTGACACTGCAAAGTCTGACGGTCAGAGTGTGATTTGAGCTTGCTAAACGAAAACAGACAACCACAGTGTTGAGTTTACTTGGCGTGTTTTTTATACGTCTGTGCTCTCAGACTTGGCTGAAGTTGATTAATGAGCCAATAGGGTTGGTATGTGCTGATGAGCGCTGTTGGTGGACAAAAAAGAAAAAAGGGGAGAGAGAGCCAGTAAAACCGAAGTAACTGTTGCACTTTTTCGTACATGATTTGAGATTGCTGCTTGTTTGCAGGAGTGACTGTTTGATTGACAGTGTAATTGCATAAGAGACATCTGCCACACTCATACACAGTATATGACAGTATATCACTTCTGTGACTGAAAAAAAGACATGGTTGCAAATAGGAAATGGACAGTTGTTTTCTGATGTATTCACTTCATGTTCTTTGTTCTTTTTTATATTCTCAGTAACATTAAAGACCATTTATAAAGAATTGGTAAGCTGAGTACTGTGATCTGTTTTATTGGCAAGATGATTACACCTGGCTGTTGCCAGAGGTTATTTGCATATGGTTGAGTTCTCAACATTCCCCATTTGTGCAGCTGGGAGCTAGGTGTTGAGCTCAGTGTCAGGAGCTGGGCTACAAAGCTAGCTTTCATTCATGAATGAATAGCAGTGATACCTGTCCCAGGTTGCAGATTAGTACTGTTGCAGTGTTAGAAATTTTTTTATGATGAATACTATGTTTTGTTTTTTCTGACGTACACGCCAGGCATCAGGAGAATCAGGTCCAAACATTGTCCGGAGTTGCTTGTTCACACATGCAACTCACAGCCAGACAGTGTACAGGTCAGATGCATTCTCACTTGTGGAAGTAGTCTTTTGGTTTATGTGTGAGTTAGTCCTTGGGTAAACCATGCAGGAGGTATGAAAACATGACACAACAAGCTTTTTTAACCACACATCGAAGTGCAACTTGTCGCATGGTTTCCTGGTTGGAAGACGTGCGATACAGCAACAGAAAGCATGTGAAATATTTCCCACTTCCTGGTGTTGTGCTGTGTGGATCAATTGAAAATATGAAGGTATAATTACATGCCGTATTCACACATGGGTTCACACAGACATTACACAGACTTTCTACAGGGGGGGCTCGCAGGATTAAGTCAGTTTGATGTCTAAGCCAACACACATTTGCATTCTCACTTGCAGTTCACCAAGGTTATGTCTAGAGAAGTTTCGGGTTCCAGTGCATGTGTGAAGCCGTTTATGTCTGACTGTCTTGTAGGTTACATTTTGAGCTTGGTTCTTCTGACTCTGCCTCGTCAGCACCTGGTTAAACTCTACCTGTATGTCCTCACGGCCTTGCTGCTGTTTGCTGGTCACCAAGTTTCAAGGTATATTCAAACTCTATACATGCACAATATATCAGCAGCCAATAATAAGACAATTCAATTATTGTCATAGTAATTTAATTGAATATTGAATTGTACATTGTTCCAATAGGTTTAGCCACAATTAATGTTCAGTAATGCAGCACATTCTCTAGACAAGAACCTAACCTAAAGCTTGTTGTTCAGAACTTTCCAAATACATCTTCGACTGCATCCCCCGCAGTCAACTTGCTGCCTTCTTCTAATCCACAGCCTGTTTTTTTTTTGGGGGGGGCAAAAGGAAGAGCAGACGAATGATGCCACACACTGTACAGCTACATCTATTCGTCAGTTAAATTCCATATTACTGCACTTCCACATTATTTCCCTTTGCATCAACCAGTAATAGCCTCAATTGCATCTTTTCTTAATGTCTAGTGAATGTCTTGAATGTTTTGTCTACAAATAAACAAATGCAACTGTTATTAGGGACTTCGTTTTATTCAGTCAGAAATGCAAAATGTATTTATTTCAGGTATAATGGTTTGTTATTAGATTTGCCATGGAACCATAGCTTTGAGTGACTAGTCATTGAACATAGTGAAAGTTTTACTGTATCATTCTTTTTTTTATTTACCCACAGCATGCATTAATAGCTAGTGAGAATTTTACCTGTATTAGTATTTTGTGACTGCTAGACTTTTTGGGGTGAGCTTCACCACAGCTCAGTGGAATGTAATAATCACCTATATATTTCCCTGTCACTTGAGCATTTTGGCCTTTCTTTGTCAGGGATTATGTTCGCAGTGAACTGGAGTCTGGCTATGAAGGACCTGTCTACCTGGAACCTCTTTCAATGAACAGATTCACCACTGCACTCATAGGTATAATATTACACATGAATGCATGAAGATACACTGGAACCATATACATTATCAAGCATAGTCCACAAATCCAGATGTACTCAGGAACACACACTATAGTAGTTCCTTTATGAATTAACTTTTAACTCTTTCTCTGTGTCAGTTTGATCTCTGTTCCTTGTCCTGGATAGCAGTTGTATTTGGAAGTCTAGAAAATTAATTACATTGTTTAATGTTCATGGGGTCAGTCAGAAAAAACAAACATCTGTATTGATTTAATAGGAAGTGTAGTTAAAAAAACATCCCTTGAAAGTCTATGTCAGCATAGATCTTAATGAAGACCAATTACTACTCCCAGTACAGCGAATGTAAGATTGCTGCTGTTCTGGGTCTATCAGACCTGGTTTCATTTTGCCAGAGAGTAGTGATGGAGTTTCCTGTTCTAGAAATAGACCGTACTGAGTGATGATTCCACTGCACAGTGTAAGCCAGAGAAAGCAAAAAATAACTTAGCTGCAGCAACAAAGATATAATGTTGCAGAGAGGTTAAAACCAGTAAATGTAGAAGTCACCTGATTGTCACCACTTCGTCAAAGAAAAATACATAAACAAAAACAGTTTTAAGATCACATTGGTAACTGTATGTACATTCATGTTTATGCACATGTGCTCCTCTTATGTTTGTGTTTACGTGCTCGTTTCAGGTCAGCTAGTGGTGTGTACACTATGTTCCTGTGTGATGCAGACCAAGAGGATTTGGCTTTTCTCTGCTCACCTACTCCCTCTCGTGGCCAGACTGTGTCTTGTCCCACTGGAGACCATTGTCTTCATCAATAAGTTCTCCATGATCTTCACGGGCCTGGAGGTTTTTTACTTCCTGGCTTCTAACTTACTAGTACCATATAACCTGGCTAAGACTGCGTACAGGGAGCTGGCTCAGGTAATAAACTAATTAATGTGATCTTGTGTTGCAAGCTGTAGTAGTTTTTATTAAAGGAGTTCAGCTATAGCAATTCAGAGAGATTTCATAATATGTAATATTAATGATGTTTAGTCTTTGTACCAATTTCCTCCATCTCTGTATCTCTCCCTCTCTCTGTGTGTCCTCCAGGTTGTGGAAGTGTATGGGCTTCTAGCTTTGGGTATGTCTCTGTGGAACCAGCTGGTTCTTCCAGTCCTTTTTATGTGTTTCTGGCTGCTGCTGTTCACTCTGCAGATCTACTCCTACTTCAGCACCAGAGACCAGCCTACCTCAAGGGAGAGACTCCTTTTCCTCTTCCTTACCAGGTAAGCCTGTAGCAAATGTGTTAGAGATACATTAAAGATTATACCTCACTTACTTTTGTGAGTTGTGGAGTGTATTCCTCAATATATTTCATGTGACATCTACCTTATTCTTAAGTATATTTAACTACCATATACTGGGATATAATACAGAAACACACAGGGCAAAGCATAGTTAGTTGTACTACAAATTTCTTGGAAAGCAGGCATTTGGTTTTGCAATTTAAATGTATATTATTAATTATTAAGTGAAGTTTTCACTTGATGCTGCCACTAATCAGTGACCGTAAATATTCCTAGCTAATTTCTCAAACTGTTCTGTAATTGTGGAGTTATGTTGTCCTGGACCAAACGGTAATATACTGATATCATTGTCCTGCAGTGGGCGGATCCATTATGGTCCTAAAATAGCGATGTTTAAGCACAGTATTTCTTACTACATCACACCCTGTCTACATGTGTGTGTAGAAATGGCAGCTTCAGTGCATCTGCACTGGAGGCGGTGAGGCACTACACTAAGCGTGTGTTGCCCAGGTTTTAGAATGACATGTGGTTACACATGTAAAGTATAAGAAAATAGAGTAGACTAAAAGCTTTGAGCCAGAATTATACATGTTAATATTTGCTCCCTCAGGTGCTTGAGATGAACAACAGTGTTGAAATGAAAAACTGTAGTAGAGTAGCCACACTGTTAGGCATTCATTCATGATTTTCTAAATTTATGTTTGGCTAGCTATTTATGTGTTTAGCTTTTAAATGTTCAAATGTCGTTCATACCATGACATATAATAGTCCAAAAAATTCACAAAACCTAAAAAAATAATCCAATGGCAATATATGCTGGACTATATGGACTATGATGCTCTATAGCGATGGGAATTTATAGCATTTTTATTTTTACTACTTTATCACAGACATTCCCTTGGTAAAGCTTTGTAGGCCTCATTGTATCCTCTATTTTGTTAGTGGTCTGTGACTTTTATTACCCTGACCGGACTAATAAAATTCTCTGTCCTCCCTCTTTTTCTCCCTGTCCTCAGTATTGCAGAATGTTGCAGTACACCCTACTCCCTACTGGGTCTAGTTTTCACTGTCTCCTTTATTGCTTTGGGAGTCCTCACACTCTGCAAGTTCTACCTGCAAGGCTATAGAGCCTTTATGAATGACAACACCATGCACAGGTCAGTCAGTGTGTATGTGGGATCACTGAAGGTGAGGCTGTGTATGTCATTCTACTGTAATCACTTTTGTGTTTTATTTCCATGCAGGGGAATGACAGAAGGGATCACCCTGCTGATCCTCGCTGTTCAGACTGGCCTCATTGAGTTGCAGGTCATCCACCGAGCTTTCCTCCTCTCTATCATCCTCTTCATTGTTGTTGCTTCAATCCTGCAGTCAATGTTGGAGATAGCAGACCCCATAGTCCTGGCCCTGGGAGCATCCAGAGACAAGTAAAATAAATGCACCATACAGTGCTGTATGTCTGTCAAAATGTAATAATTATTTATGTTGTTAGCTGAAGTGCTGATAAACATATGCTTTGGTAAATTGTAAAATGTTTATTTTAACTTTGCCTTATTATATTAGTGTCTACTTAAATTATATTATTTTGTTACATATCAAACAAAACTAATTACGTATGGACAAAGCTGACCATTTTGGCCAAAAAAGGTTAAAAACCTCTGGTCACGTTTGTATGTAGTTACCTTAAAAGGCAGGTGCTGCTTTCAACAAAAAATAAAGTACCCAGACTCAATGTGGAACAGAAACATTCCTATAATGGCAGAAAGGAAGCTGATAATTTTTTCTTTGTCTGTCTTCACTTTAGGAGTTTGTGGAAGCACTTCCGTGCAGTGTCCCTGTGTTTGTTCCTGCTGATCTTTCCAGCCTACATGGCCTATATGATCTGTCAGTTCTTCCACATGGACTTCTGGCTTCTAATCATCATATCCTCCTCCATCCTCACCTCACTGCAGGTTAACATACACACATAGTGAGCATACACGTACAGTAGCTATGACAGTGAGTTCACACGTTATTTTTGTTTGGATGTTTTAGAAAATATAAATATATTCCATTTCATTTCCTAAACAGTAAATACTTTACTTTATTGAATTGTATTATCAATATACTGCTACTAAAACTCCTTCTTTAAACTTTTTCACACCCAGGTTCTTGGCACTCTTCTCATATATGTTCTTTTCATGGTGGAAGAGTTCCGTAAGGCTCCAGTAGAGAACATGGATGAAGTTATCTACTGTGTCAATGGGACCTATCGGTTACTGGAATTCCTGGTAATACACACACACACACACACACACACACACACACACACACAGAGTATATAGTACATTGAGAGACCTCAACTGAGAAAGCAGCATGTCAATGTGATACAATGTGACATCAGTATATCAACCTTACTGTCACTGGTTTCCTCTGCCAGGTTGCAGTGTGTGTGGTTTGCTATGGTGTGTCAGAGACAGTCTTTGGGGAGTGGAGTGTGATGGGCAGCACCATCATCCTGGTCCATTCGTACTATAATGTCTGGCTCAGGGCCCAGCTGGGCTGGCAAAGCTTCCTGCTCAGGAGAGATGCTGTAAACAAGATCAAAAGCCTCCCCACAGCAAGCAGCACACAGCTGGAACAGTACAATGACATCTGTGCTATCTGCTACCAGGTATGAGCTGGTTCAAATTACAGTTAGACTCATGTAGCTTCTTGCTTGATATGTGTTAGTATTGGCCAAAGTTGTTTTAAAATAAATGAAATGTCAAAAGATGTGTAACAGCACAATGTGTGTTGTGTTTTGTTTCTCATTCTTTCCAGGACATGAACAATGCTGTGATCACTCCATGTAGTCATTTCTTCCACGCTGGCTGTCTGAAGAAATGGCTTTATGTGCAGGAGACATGTCCTCTGTGCCACTCACAACTTAAGAGCCAATCACCAGCCACTGGTGTACCCAACCAAGACACCCCTGCAACCAATCAGAGCCCTGCGGGGCAGGAGGCGGCCACACCAAATACGAATCAGAAAGATGACAGGAAAGAGGATGAAACGCAAGAGCAGCAGGGTGATAATGTACCTGCCATGTCAGGAGAAACTTCCTCCTCTTCTTCTGGTCTACCTCCTGCTCCACCGCACCATGCCAAGACTCCATCACCACCACCACCATCATCATCATCATCATCTTCATCTTTTCCTCTTGTGACTGATTCTCTGCTAAACCAGTCACCCACAGATCATCTCTCTTTACTGTCCTCCCCTTCGTGTGATATGGTGGACATTCCCTCGTCTCTGTCACACACCCCCTCCAACTCTCACCACTCTTTCTCACAGCTACTGGCCCAGGCAGAGACAACCCCTGCTGAATCTGAGCCCAATCCAGCATCCCTACTGGACAGCCGGGAGTCATCTGCGAGTTCGTCATTGCAGCATGACCAGGCCACTTCTCCTTCTGAGGAACAGTCTCCTCTTCCAATCAGCCTCTGAGTCCTATCAAAACACACAACATACACACATGCACATGCATGCACATACAAACATTCAGTCTAATCTGCCTATATCTTACTTGTCGAGCTCCAAACCCATTTCCTACCCATTTTGACAGAACCAGAATATAAGCAGATCCTGCACCATTAAGAAAAAAAAACACACATTCAGCTTTGAAACATTTTTGCCGTTTTTAGGCAGTTCTGTCAGAACAGTTGATCTGAATGTGTCTCATGAGGAGTTTAACTCATACCAGCAATGATTTCATCAGGGTGGGTCTTGTTCAACACAATGTGGGAAAGCAGTAATATCATCTCAAAAATATTTTGTGGCGCTCTACATCATGTTCATGAAATGTGAAATCATGAATGACACTGATGTCTCGCATCAGATTTTTGCAGTTGTATGAGACCCACAGTGACATTTCTGAAACAGATGTTTAGTCCTTCTCATTTCAATTCCAGCATTTCCCGTGATGGTTCTTCCCATCCTGCCTTTGCTTGTGCAGCTTCCCTCTCGTTGCTGTACTTTTGATAGTGTTTTCCTGTAGTCCTCAATGTGCCATGAACTCATGGTGAATGGGTTCGAGGTGTGACGATTCTTGATACACTATTGATGACTGGTAGTTGCATTTTAAACAGTGATAAAGTCTTAACATTTCCACAAATGGTCTGTCAGTTGTGATAACGAGTTTGGTTGCCACTGTTGGATGACGGTAGTTATGTGTGTTAATGAGAGTATTAACACACCGAATGTTGTTTCTAGAGGCCATCACATGACCTGAAGCCTGGTGCTAAGCAGAGTAACATGATGTGGCCTAGTGAAGTGTCCAGTGTGTGCACATTATGGGTTCATATGAAATAGCTCTTAATTCATTTCACGTATTAAGCGTTCTCTATTATACTGCTTCAGTGTTTGAATCAAACTTGTTTGGCTGGTCCCAGCAAAAACAGTTGTCCTCCTAATCGCCAAACTTTTGTATTACTGTTACAGAGATGTTATTTTTTAGGTAATTTTTACATTAGCAATTATGCTTAATTGGACAGTGCAGATGGGCTGAAACTATGAGAAAGATGCAGGAAGTATATATTATGTAACAGAGGTCTTAGATTGTATTTTAAATGTAAAAATGTGTAACTTTTCCCACAGAGCCGGCAAGAAGCCCGGACTTTGTTGTTGTTGGCTTTACTTCATTCATGGTACTCATCACACTCATGCGCCCACGTTCAGTTGTTTCACAAACACAATGAACCAACCCTCTTTAATGGCAGGAGCCAATCACCTCCCTCCATGGAACCACATCAGAGCCTCCTGCGTTTCCAAAGACCATCACTATGCCCCTCCAGCTCTGTCACTTCACTCCATAAAATGTTATTACTTGCAAACTGAACTCTTACATACATACATTTCCCCCCTCCCACACATTCTAGCACACACACACATACAGACACATACTTGGCCAGTTTCTGTGCTTAGCAAATGGAACAGGACTCGAAAGTGTCAAAAGTCTGAGTGTGTAAATGAAAGGTGAAAACCTAAGAATGCTACGTCCCGATGCACGCTTATATGTAGAGCTTGCATGTTGTCACTATCACATAGCATTTATTTGTTTGCCCCAAGTGTGCGCTAACCTTGCTACAAATGCTTTTCTGCCATCTGTTTTTTTTTTTTTTTTTAATAATTATTATTTTAGTTTGCACTAATGCCATTTATATTAGCAATGCTCCAAAGCTGTTCTGTGGCTGTCAGCAACCAAATATCCTCTGATGTGTTTGTGTACGAGGAAACAGCCCAATCTTTGTGTGTAATGTATATAAATGTTATCTGTATTAAACCAGAGGAGTGTTGGTATATAAATAAGATCAGGGTTTTGTTCTCCAACGCTTCCAAATGGTTTAATTGTTACTTACAGAGGCAAACTTTTGGCTCGGAAGCTTTTGGAGAACAACGCCTTCTGATCTCTGACACCAGCTGGTATTGATGCTTCTCCAGTCTGTATGATGCGTCCTCAAGCTGGTGTGATCACTCCCATGCCCTGTATTGTTAGGAGTGGGATCAGCATGGCGCAGACGGACAGGCGATGCACTAGTTAACCTTCAACAGTATTAGTTACGACCATTATTACTAAGGACTTATTGCTATGAATGACTTTATTGTTGACAATGGAAAGCGTTGGCTGCAGGGCTGAGAATGAATACATGAACAATGTAGGATCAAACCTGACCAATGCTGTTTAATTTTTTTTTTTTTTTTTTTTTTAAATGAAATGTAGAGTTTGACGTATTTTGCACATGTTCTTCTGAAAGGTGAACCTGAGGACTCTGTTCTCAAACAATTTCTCATTTTACTATCTGCTCCATTCCTTAAAACAAAGTACTTGTTATGGTTATAAAGATTTAAACAGTCTAATACATATTGTAAACCATTTGAATTGTCATGCAGAGACATCACCTGCATGGTAAAATGTCAAATGCACCTCAAGGTGATAACTGTCACTGGCAACAGTATGTGAGTTTGCTTTGCAGTAGTAAATGATAAATACCTGTCAGAGATGCCTGTCAGCTGTTGACTCCACATGTATTTGCTCAGTTAATTCTCTGTGTTGGAGAGTTTGCAGTCGATGAACTGTGAGAAATTTTTAAATACTGTCTGGGAGGTAATCTAAACTCAATATGTAATATTTTTGTGGTTTTCTGTAAAAGCTACTCATAGTTAACAATTATAGAAAGCTTATTGAAGTATTTTATTTGGAATCTGTAGATGTAGTGTTTTCATTCCAGTGTATCCAGAGATTTCAGCTGTGGGATTGACGTGATGTAAAATGCATCAGTGACTTAAATGAATCGTCACTTGTCTGTTGAATTTGGTTGAGCACAGTAGAGATTTGGATAAGCACCACAGGAAACCTTTATCCTTTAAAGTCTGAAATCCAATTGTCTTTAAGATTCAGTGTACGTCATTACTTTGTGTTGAAGATGTAAGCAAATATAATAATGGAATCTACAGCTGCTGTGGAGCATCCTGACTTCATTCATTTTAAAAAACAATCAGATGCACATCTCGGAAAAGAACAGTCAGTAAAGCTGCCTGTACTGTTGCTTCAGACTGACAGATGTGTTGAAATTTACCTCAACTAGCCTGATCATGTTCAAGGCTCTGAATCATTTCTGTTCTTATATTTCACACACACATTAGGACCTGTTCAATTAAACCTGACTCTGAATGCCAGTTGTATTCTGTTAAAATGCTCCTTGGTTGGTTTTGGTATTTATGCTCGCCATTGCCTTGGTAAACATGAATGTCAGAAATAAAATGAACCACCCACTCTGGACCCAGCCTTTTT
>OMLM01003386.1:5214-17270 GCA_900302695.1 Helostoma temminkii
TAAAGTCATGAAAAAACTAGAAAAATGATTAAATCTATTGTAAGAATTACTGCTCAGTTGTCCACTTTGACACGTCCAACCTCTTTATCAGGCGTAGCCTCTAATTGCTCGATGGCTCGGTTGATTCTGAAGTTAACCAGGAGCGATGTCATCCCTCGGCTCTCCCTACAATGGGCCTCATTGGATTAAGTTCGAGCAGGCTTTGTTAAAAGCTGGTGCAAATCTAATCAAGGAAGAGACTTCAATTACGCTAGCATGTACTTAAACGATCAGATCACTAAGAATGGAGGAGGGGGCCAGCCACTGTAGGAATGCAATCAGCAGCCATTAAGGCCAGTTAATTTTAGCTGATGGCGACTTTAAAATGAGATGCAGGATTTTTACAGTAATGAGAATACTGTAATTATGAGGATGTAATGTTGTTTGGATGTGAGCTGAATTCAGGGTCAGTCAAATAATGTTTACAACGAGGAAGTTGCCACACGTTTCGTAGAAACAGGTGTTAGCAGTGCAGCAGAAGCACTGTTGAAGAGGAGGTGCTTTGTATCCTGACCTTCCCTCTTTCTTCTTACGCAGACAACACAACATTCAAGTTTAAAACCCCTCTGGTTTTAATGAAGTGCTGAAGGACGCTGAACAGCTGAAAAATAACCATTTTTCCAGCTACAGCATGTTGAAGTATGTAAAAAAGGATATTGTTTGGAGAGAACAATGTGCTGGATCCCCATGATCTAAAGACCAGGTGGCATCCAACAGCTGAGATTGACCCTGACCCCTGACCTCCATGACCCATGACAGTTAAAACAGGAAGCAATTATCCTGAATGTCAACGAGTGTAGTGGCATTCCTCAGAGAGGGGGCCCAACGTCCATGCAAATAACAGTTGTCACCAAAAAACGAGGATTTACATGTGGAAAGACCATGAGAGTAGCTGAATACACGTTCACGGCGTGAACACACACACGCAGATACACACGAGCTGGCGTTCTGTCCAGCTGTTTTATTGCCAGTTATGAAAGAGGAGTGGAAATGTTTGTTAGACTGACATACAACCTTTTAAACCCGGTTTTCATCTATGAAGAAATTCTTAAACGGCAAGCGAAACACACACACACACGTTTCCCAACAGTTTAGGATAAGTTATGGAAATCCAGCACGGTTGTTTAAACTGTAATTATGAAGAAACGTTTCTGATTGTGTTTGTAGATGTGAGACATTCAGAAGGAATAAGTTTGTAAAGGAAGTGCATAAACACCACAGCTTTTCAAATGATGGTCTTACTGTGTGTGTTTTGTGCTTCTCTAGGACACATTACCTGTTTACAGTGAATCACAAAATGACTAATTCTAACTAAGTCCTTATTAATAGAATCCAGTACCACCCTAAGAAACTTAAGAGCCACATTTACTCTAACCTCTCGAACACTTTCCCCCTTCTCAAATTTTAGTCTTGCCAATTCCCTGTGTACTACAGTTCCCTCAGCTGCCAAGGCCTCCGCACAGCCTGGGGTGTGTGTGTGTGTGTGTGTGTCGTACTTTTTCCAAAGCACCAGCAGTGAAGTCGTCGAGCACTTCTTTTCAGCAGAAGGTTAAAGCTTCAGCAGAAAACTGTCATACGAGAAGTTGTACTTAACCGAACATTTGACTTCTCCTGTCGGGCAGTGGGGGGAAACAGATGAAGACTTAAAGGATGTCTCCTGATCATTTTAATAATAATATTAATCAAATGCAAGTCAGAACAACTCCTCGTTTAAACCAGAATATGTACATGCAGCACCCAACCTTGTTGTGTTAACACCTGCCAACAGCCAGTCAGCTGCACATTTCATCATCAAGCTTACTGACACCATAGCTTTCCAAGGATCACGGTGAATACCGCGTACAGCACTGCAACATGCTAGTTGTTCGTGTCGTTTTGTCCTTTAAGGCGCATTTGTGATGTTTATATTCACTGTCCACTATGACAGAAATTGATCTTTTTAAAATGGTTGCTTATTGGAAAACAAGATCACCAAAGTAACAGTTTAACAGCTGATGATGACCTTATGATGGCATACAACCCACAGCTGTGGACACAACAGCTGCCTCTGAGTAAAGCAGGGTGTTCCTGAAAAAGAGCATACACCCCTGGATAAATCAAAGGTTAAAATACAGATCCATCTTGAGGCGACTCTCCTCCCTCACCTCCTTGCTTTCTCACTCTGCCTCTTCATCTAGCCTGTGCATTACCTCATCAGAGGAGGATCTGCATAAAGCCACAGCGGTCACACAACAGACAAAAGCGCTCATCTCCAGGAAGCCGCTGCCGCTGCCTGTGGTTTTGGAGAGAGGAGACGAGAGGGGAAAAAGTGACTCAGGCCCACGGTTCCTTTCTTCTCTCTGCCGACTTGGGGATAAACGGAGGGATAAAGCACAGGGGGAGATAATATTTAGAGCAGGCCCCATTTCAAGGGCAATAGAAGAGAGAAAGTGGGGTTTGAGCTTGGGTGGTTTGGGAAGTAGCCACGAGGGTCGATCTATACTGTTTCTGGCACAGGGCCTTGCACCCTGGATTTATGTGTAAGTGGGGAGGAACCGCTGCTGGCCGACGCAGCTCCACGAGCCTCTTCAAAGCAAACCAGATGGGCCTCAGACGGGATGTTGATGAGGCATGAGTGTGCAAAACACAAACACGCATGCAAGCACAAACACAAATAAATTGATACAGACTCAGCCTGACAAACAACTAAACACATAACACACACACTTATCTATCTGTTGCACATGTGCTGGTGAGCTGGCACGCATGAACGAATGTGCTGACTTGAAGTGTGGCTGCAGCAGATCGCTGAAGTTCGCTTCTCTGTCCCCACTGTTAAATAAGTTCCTGACTGCAAACTTGCAAAGTTCTCTGTCCGTACCAAACCTAAGAGGACATTTCATTTGTGTGGACAAATCAGATCAGTTGAGTAAATGTCTAAGCCCTAGAGGATGTAATAGCTCACAGTTAGTATAAGGTTAAGTACAGAGAAGCTACAGTAAATTCTGTTAGATGCTGCCCATTAGCAGAGCTGATTGGTCTTACACTGTAAGGCAGCAAAGTTCAAGTAAAAAGCAGCAGAGCAGAGGAGGACATTGTTTTGAGAAAAGCAAACAGGTAACCTCAGTGGGTTCATTAGTTCATTAGTTCATTAGCTCAACACAAATCACCCCAACCACTGCTTGCTGTATGGTCACTTTCTAACCCTTTGCAAATGACTGCCATTACAGCAAGCAAACAGCAGACATTGACAAATAAGTCTGTCATGATGCATGAAGTGGCTGAAGTATCTCCTCAGTGTTTCTCTCTGCTGCTTACAGCTGTATTTATGCAGTTTATCTCAGCTCAGAATGCTTATATCAGCTGTATACCTGCCATGTTTAAGGAACACACAAATGCTAAAAGTGATCTCATTTTTCTAATCCAACACTAAATAATAATAATGCACAAATATAATGCATCTAGTTTTTCTCTAGGTAAAGGTAAATAAAGGAAAAAGTAAATACCAGGAACCAATATCAACCTTTTTAAACTCAGATTTTGTGACCTGAGCTCTTGGAAATGCACAACAAGTAAAGCACACATCACCCTCTTCCTTTCAAAGTCCTTTAAAATAAAAGAACATACACAAACTGTCCCTGTCACGACAGGATGGGTGCCCTATAGAGACTGTAATGTTATTAGCAGGGTCCACTTGTCATCTCACCGCCACGTAATTACATTTGAAAAGCAACCGCGTGTTAAAAGGCACAATAATGTGATTTCAAGTTTCCAGATGAACTGATGAAATTAAAATGAGTTTGACAGAATTAAAAGGAAGTCGAAGTGCTCTGGGTTTCCACAATCATAACACAATTCCTCTCTTCAATCACAGCGCAATTAAGAGAATATAACATGTATGTATATTAATTAATTAATAGATTTATGGGAAAAATCTAATCTGAAATGAATAAAAAAATTACCTAACATCAAAAATCTGTTACTGTATGTTGTAGAAAAAAATCTATATATAGCTCAGATACTTTATTGAAGCTCTAGGGTGTAACCCCCTTCATGGCACCCTGACCCCGCACGCTGAGAACTACAGTTTACTACAGCCATAAATCACATCTTTGACACTGAACTCTGCAACCAGCCAGCGGGACGCAGATTATCTCCCACAGCAAAACACTGAGGCTTGTCTGTCCACTCTGCACGATAGATGGCATTCAGAATCAAACAGGCCACTTGTTGACCTGGCAGTAACACGGCTCAAGGGCCACTACCGAGGGCCTTAATAAGTATTCTTAAACAGGAGGATTAGCCAGATGGTCAGATCACTCTTTTCTCCAACCTCTCCCATCTGTACATTTCACGTCTCCCACCTCTGCTGAAACCATCGAGATCGGCCGCTGCGACCTCACCAGCTTAATTTGGGCTAGTGTTACCTACAGCACTATTTGACTCCAGATATAATCTTTATTGCTCACAGAGAAAAAGTCCATTAAAAGGCATACTGTAGGTCCCAGTGTTGAAAGGTTCCTGGAGTGATGCCTGCGAGAGTCTTTAAAAGACCCCTTTCTTCACCCAAGTGAAAGCAGCTATTGAGGCTGCACAGGGCAGAATACTAACGGAGCGGAGGTCTGTATTTGCTGTGAAACAAATCAAAAGCGATCTGTATGTGCTGATGGAGAGAGGTAGAGGGCACGCACAGAAACAGCTATAGTTTTTTAACACAGACTAACACAGCACACTAGGCTGTGCTAATACAACCACCGGTGCAAAACGTGGCATCTTTAAACACCAGCAAGAGATGCTGGACCGTTCTGCTTGAAGAATACAACAGCGGAAACTCTGCCAACCAGTGGAAGCTGTGGCACAGAAGCATCCACGACCTGATACGGTTACACATCATTTGTATCACTAAACAAGGGAAACTTACAGAAATAAGAGACTTCAGCTCCAACACCCTCTTCTCACTTGTGGATAACTTTATAATTCATGAACGTCACCTGGAAAAGAAGAACACAGGAGGAATAATCATGTTTCTGGTATCACTATATGAATACTGTAACGAATGAGAAAATATTTTAATTGCCACTGATGAAATTCTTCACATCACGCCAACACACTGAGGTTTGACAAAGTATGAAAAGTTGAATTGGAATGTGTTTCTGGAGCCCAGTGAATACACCCTCAGCCCACCTGAAGCCCCGCTGAAGACTAAACAGAGGTCCTGTGTGGACTTCGCAGTAGCACTAACAGAGAATCAGTGTACTTCTCTCACTGCACTTTCACTGCACAAACAACTGTACATACTCAGCCACGCAAAGCTTAATAAACGATCAACAGCGTGATTCTTGTACATAGCTTTGAAGTCAGAAAAACTGGCCACAATCTGTCCTAACACAGTTAGTGATGCTTGATTTTTTTATTTTTTTTTTTCAAATATTGATTCGAGTAAGAGCAGGAAAAAATACCCTCATCAGATGGAGAGCTCACCATTCAAGGACTGCCTGTCTTAAACAGACCATACTGACTCTGGGATCTAACGTGGGGTCAGCTTTATTATGGCCTCACACACACAAGCAAACAGACATTTGCTAAACAAGGGGTCACAGAAAACGTATAACGACATCAAAGAAGTCAAACTGGCAGTGGAGCTCTTTGAAGGTGGCGTGTTTGGGGCAGGAGCGCCCTGAGCGATGGTAGGTAGTCTTAATTGAGAATGGAAGGCTGCTAATTAAAGCAATAACAAAGCATAAGAACAGGCTTAAATAGGAGCTTGTGTTCACAGGCAACAAAACATCACTGCAGCATTTCTGTGGCGTTATGGGTCATGACAGTAGCTTAACACAGCATCTAAGTCGTACAAAGAGCGAATACAAACACTCCTTTGATTCCACAATTTGAGGCTAATTGAGAACAATGAAGAAAGGAGCAAATATTGGGCATGTATGATCTTTTATTCATGTATTTAATCAACCAAATGATTTTCTCTTGGATGCATTTTTCTCTCAGGGCACAATTAAGGGCAATTCTGACCAGAAAAACTCAAAGGCTCGAACAGTTCTTGTGATAATAATAATGATAAATAATCGGCAAAAACACTCTTCTGTGAAACATCCCTGCAAACTTTTTTGTAAAATGCAACTTACAAAAGTTACTTTTTTTATTATTTTGTAGAAGCAGCCATATTTCCCACCTAAAGTTAAAACGCAGAGGATTCAAAATGCCACCTTTTCAATCGAGCAAGTTGGAATCCCCTGAGCGTCATTCACGCTCTCGCTGACCCGTCTGAACACGTTCCAGATGTCTGCAGAACCAGTTATTCTGTTTCCTCTCCTTCTTTTTACCCCAATCTCTGTCCTCCATTCCTCTGCTCCACATGCCCTGCCACTCATCTGCAGATGGCAGATCTGACACCTGGAGGACGCTGGGTAATCAGAGAGACAGCTGGCTGCCCAGTGGAGGAGACTTGGCACAAAACACACATGCTCACACACACACACACACACACACACACACACACACGCTAAGAAAAAGCCTTGTGTGCAGGCACATTCACATTCACACAAGCATCTATGCATTCTGCAGAAAACAGTCAGTGGATTTCTGAGTTATACACAGTGAATTTCCACTTCAGTGATATGTAGAAATCAGAAACTGTACAGACCATTAATACTTGTTGTGTAGAGCAGATGACACTAACACAATCTTAAATATTCACTCAGCAGGAGAGTTTATGAATACTGATTTCAATTCCTGCCCCTGCAGATTTTCAAGTTCCCACATGTGTATATGAATCCTCCGTGAGCTGAAACATCCACTCGGGATTTGCTTACTTTATTCAGAATTTTCTGGATTGTCAGATTCCACACTGGAGCCTGCACCCTCTGTTTAATTATACAATTTGGCCAAAAGTTTCCACATCGTGAGATACAGTGATATCAGAAAAATACTGTATTCTATTCTTCTTACACCTCAAGAAAAAAGAGACGCTGCTAAGCAGACTTGTATTGACACACTGAAAAACAATCTCTCAGACAAGCCCACCGAGCAATTTCTGGTGTCTTTTGTTCTCTTGTTCTTGAACTTTGGACTTTTTCCTGTCACTCCACATGTCCAGTCCCAACCGTAGTTCTTCTTATCCACCTCTGAGAGAGAGCTGACATGTGAGAGCTTAAAGCTTTAAAGCCATTCCAGGCTCCTCCTGACAACTGCAGGAAGTAACAGCTACCTTTTGGCCTACTGTCCAACAGCTGTAAGATGGCACATGTTACCCTAATGTTAAGCCAGCGGCAAAAAGCACCTGTCTGGAAAGCAAAATAAAGGACCGGAGACTTTGCCATGACATCACAGCATTACTGGTTTGCTCTCTGTAATGCAGGAGAAGTAAATGAAGGACAAGGAGAAACACTGCATCATATTCAGAGCAGGGCTTGCACCTGCACAATAACTGCATGCATTCATGCAATAAAATATGCACAGTCCCAAAAGTGTCTTGTTGCAGCTGTCAATGCCACTTGTGCAGACGTGAACACAGTGGAGTAAGAACAATGGAGCTCTATGAGAAAGAAGCTCTCTCAATGAGCTTAGCACCACATGAGGATCTGTGCTGCCACTTCCATGTCTGCACCATAGGAACTGGAGTATGGTTCCAACTAATCATATGGGCAATTAAACCAGAAAGAGGTTCAGCTGACCCTTAAATGATGAGCTTATAGCACATGTTGATTCTAGAGGACCACTGACCACGTCGTACATGCCCTGTAATGTTTTTCAAACATGGGTTGTAAGCAAGTAACTTATCTTGCAATTATCATTGAATTATTATTTAATTACATTTCACACTATGAAAACAAAATTGATAGATCTAAGGTTCAAAGTGTGAAACTTGATCCGGGGTTCCAGAGATCACTTTTACACTGCTGTGAAAAAGTATTTGCCCCCTTTCTAATTTTTTTTTTGTATAATTGTCCCACTTAAATGATTTAGATCAAATGAATTTCAATATTACACAAAGATATCCAGAGTAAATACAAAATGCAGTTTTTAAATCATAAGTTCATTCATTAGGGAAAAAAGCTGTCCAAACCTATGTGAAAAAGTAATTGCCCCCCTTTGTTAAATCATGAATGAAATGTGATTAACCACATTTTTGGAAAGCTGCGTTCAGTTTCACTTGCCACACAGGAATCAGAAAAAGAAAAAATCAGGAAGGGCACTGTACCTGTATACTTTAATATGCAAATTAAATTTTGTTTGAAATCACTGATTATCTTCACTGGAACTGTGGTTTTCCCAGTCACTGAAGGGTGACACACTAAATACCAGGATATGAAAACAAGCTAGTTTGTACATGTACATGTTTGACAGCAAAGTGTTTATAGCTCTTCTGAATGGCCACAAGCGAAAACCTGGCCACCGTAGAGGAAGTTGAAACACAACACTGACTCAAATGAAATAGAAACTCTTTCATTGAAAGTGTTGCACTTGCTCAGACAACATGATAATAATGAAATCATCAGCAAGAGCACTTTAAATTGAAAAATCACCTTCATATACCTGACCTGTTGTGCTGTAGAGTGAGAGATCTTATTGTTACACGCAGGTCCCCTTATCTGACACTATTTCAAAATGTAAAAAGCTCTTTGGTGAAGCATATCGATCCCGTTAAACAGCGCAGAGGTCAGAAGATAACTTGTCAGGTTTTTAACAGTGGAGATCAGGATTTGCATCCTCTGTTGTTGGCTCTCAGCTGCTAGAACAGTTACATATAGAAAATACAAAGCTGCAAATATGTGGGTGGGCAAACTCCTTCCTTTAATGAGTGGAATGAGGGAAGGGGATGTTTGCATGAGCCTTTGTTTCCTTCACAAAAGACCTAGGTGAACATTACAGAGGCTTAAGTGACAACATGTATTCTCTCCCACATTGCTGTTAACATGAAATATTGCTAAAGTAAAGGGAGGGAGGGAGAGAGAGGGTTAGTAGGGGCAAGCGCAAGCACATACATCTAAACCTCACCCATCTTCTTGCTACCCTTAGGAGATTACATTATGGCACTTGCCATTGTCCCGTTTCTTCAAGACAAAGCCTGTTCTAGTGTGCAAACAGCGCGCCTTGGAAAGATTGTAAAAACAAGAGGTGAATGTCAAAGGCAGACGTGAATAGGATCTCTCCCTTCTTTTGTCAGGATGGTGAGGTATGCACAAACACATTGCTGCATGACACAGAAGAAAGGAGGGCCTTGTGAGGGAAGAAGCTGGAAAAAGTTGGAGCGTCTTTGCATGAAAAGGCCAGAACCGTGAGAAGTCGCCTGCCTGACTCTCGGGTCTATAGAAAAATCCCAGAAGTATTTGGATGAAAGACCCCCGAAACACACAAAAAGAAAAAAACACAAGGCCTGAAGTAATGACCTGTGGCCACAAGACAAATATGTTCTGAGATATAGAACATAAAGGTTGCAAAACTTTTTGCATCGAGCAAAAAATAATGATGGTACAAAACAGCATATTCATCAGCAAAGTAAATTTTCCTCATTTGCTGCAAAGTGATATCACATGTATGAAGACCAGCCAACCATTGCTACGCTCCCACTGTCCCAGCCTGAAGTCAACCTCGTCACAGCCCAAACAAGGCTTTAACTGTCAGGGGCAATTAACAAGGGCGACCTCGGCTCCCTCTAATTTACAAGGCCAGCGCCAGCCTGTAATTAATTGCTGCGTGCATAAATGTAAATGAGTCCACTGGGGAAGCAGAGGGAGAAAAAAACAGCTATCAGGCCAATATTCCAGCAGGGAGCAATCTGCGAGAGAGGGAAATGATTTAGAGGACAGCACACAAATCTGCTGCTCCGTAAAACACAGAGAAGCTGGATGTGAGGAGAGGCTTGTTGAAATCGAGGAGGTGGTTGTCAGGAATGTTTTAAAAACGAATAGGAAAAACTGTGGCGGCAATAAATATTAACTGTTTTATTTCGATCTTCTCCTCCTCCGTGTGTCTACGATTTGTATTCATAAGACAACTCGAACTCCTCCACCTCGCGCTGCTCGTAGTTGTTGCTCTGCGATGACATGTTTTTCTAAAGAATTACGTATGTTGATGTAAATGTTTCATTTTGCAAAAACATTACTTTAGTGCAACTGTTTTTTTGGGTTTTTTTGCAGTGCTTTTATTTTTTTAAGCATTTATGTGTCCTGCTTAAAATCTGTGAGCTTCAGTGTGAGAGAGTGATTACATGACAACATTTATTGATTTTAAACCCAGTAACCTCGTCAGTGCTTGGTATTTTATGATTCTACTCACATTTCATCACATAAACAGTTATTATTTCAAATCTTAAAAATTCGGAGAAAATTAAAAGATTAACATATTTACACATATTTTAGCTTTGATGACTGCAGAAACAGTTCCTCATGTGAAAATGGGTATTTTGCTAGATGTTGATTAGTCACATAATAATAATTACATATTATAAATATTATCTGAGCAAGTTCTGACTTGATATGTGTGATGAGCTAAACAAGTCTCTAAAGACACAAGTGCCTGAGTTGTGTCATATTGGTCAGATGTGTTGTTCCCTCTACATCATCGCCATTGTCTTGTAACTTATCCTCTTCCAGCAACAGTCATGGAGCTGCACAATCACAAAGGTCGGGCTTGCAGAAGAAATATGTAATCATTCCCGGCAGCTACAACAGAAGCTCTTTTTCAGAAATCTCCGGCACAGCAGGTCTCTGCTTAACCTGTACGAGTGTGAGAAAATACACATGAAATACACCATGTATGGGTCAAAGTAGTTACACTTACACACACACACACACACACACAGCAGGCCCGTAACAGTCACAATAGTGCCTTTATGACATAAGCTCCTTTTCACTACAGTGCTTTACAAAGGCAAATGAGATTTTTCCTTTAGCAGGCCTCCAGCAATAATAATTGACATCACAGCCAGCATGTGTATGTTTCACATATTAAACAGGGAGAGGCAGAGTAAGCTCCTTGAGAATGAGACTAAATATCCCGCTAAAGCAGCGATTTACCCCCCTGCAATGACGAGCCTTCCGACCATCAACTGGAGAGACAGTGGCAAAGGGACCTTTTATTTGGCCTTACCACTAACAGCTCAGCGGCACAGCTGACTTGATGTTATCTCAGAGGGAACGATAAAAACAAATCTTGCTCCAAAAACATGTGGTTGACAATAAATGCACGACAAAAAGTAAAGCAGGTGTCGAGAATATACACACATGCAATGTTGTTGCTGTCGACATTCAGTGTGTTCCAACGTCAGCAGGCCACAATGCTGCCGTCCTGTCATCTAAAGCATGTTGGATTCTGCGATGATGTCTGAGCACAGTCAGCTCCAAACTCAAGCTTGAGCCATTCCCGTGCACACCTCGTCATCCCTGAACACACTGTTAATCCAGCAGCTCGTGCAGAACGTAGCAAACCGTACACACATGGACCAGTGTGTGTGTCAGAATCATGCAGCTCATGAAAGCAGAACTTCAAGGCTACTTTCAGACCCGTCCATCAAAGTGGTACATTTCTATTCTGAGCTCCACGGCCTCATTCATTCTCCTTCTCTTTTTTCACTGTTGCTTCTCTCTCCACTGTGACCCCAAACGTTCACCGCCATACAATGACAACTGCTCGATTAAAGACTTCTTTACAGCCAAAAGCCCTGACAACGCCCTGTGTAGACAAGCTGGACAAGGACCAATTGGATTTGGGCTTTGACTCAGTGGGTAGGACCATTTATCCCGGTCCTCACTACTTCACCACCATGCGGCCTCACACCCTGAACCCTGCTGCCACGCCCCATTACTCCAAACCACTACGAGTGGTAAAGTGATGGTTAGCCTGCTTTTAAAGGAGCGTGACACTTCTATAGATGGGAGCAGTAGGAAAAAACTCAAACTATAAAAGCAATGTAAACATGAGCTTTGAGTAGAGCCACACAGGGCTGGTTTGCAGATGTTTGTTTTTTTCAAACTCTAAAGTGATTATTAATCTGTTTCTGTTGGTTCTGCACCAAAAAAAAAAGA
>OMLM01003387.1:21405-32543 GCA_900302695.1 Helostoma temminkii
CGTGTGTTTGAATAACTCATTACACAAAAACACAACAAGTCATGATGAAACCTTCAGTGGACAGTAGAGTTCCTCAGAGGGAAGAACGTCTCACCCAAACCCAACTCTGTATAGTAAATCTTATTTATAGAAAAACTACCAGCACAGATAATGGTGAATCTGTAAACACTGTCACAGTCATACAGATGTTATAAGTGTGTTGGCAACAGCACAGTACATAGATGTAAAACCCAGATTTATTCTGTACAACTTGCAGTAGAACCATGGCTGTAGATTGATATTCATGGCCTCAGCACAGCTGCTCGGCTGTCACCAGTGTGTTCATGTAATTTACCAAGCCACACAAACACCTCCCACACTCTGTAAGAGCAAGACCCCAAAGCAACCACAAGTCATGGAGCTGTGTCGTTTGGTGTCTCTTCGGGTTATTCTGTGTCTTCTGCATTTTTCACCTCTGTGCTGGTTTTTATTTCCAATTCCATTTCCATTGTTTTGCTCAGTGTGGTCATTGTGGTGTCTCTTTGAAGACACGGTTTAGTCCAGTTCTACATTATTGTCCCTGCAGGTGAATTTGTTTTGGACACAAGTGGTGCACACAGTTGCATACAGTAGTACAACACACCCTAAAATACAAAGAATATAAAACCAGTATAGAGCAGTTTAACTTAGTAACAACAGGGGTCAGTAAGTTAGTAGATAAATAAACCATAACAGCTCTTAGCAGTCAGATAATATTGCACTTCAGTTCCAGCAAATACAATTTACTGTCCACTGTCTTGAAGTCTACAAAAAGTCTTCACCTTCGTTTTTATTTAGTCACATTTGATTTCATTTGGCTTTGTTGACCAAAATTTACAGAAAGGAACTCTCTCTTTAAAGTGAGTATTCATTCATTTAAAATATTAAAATGATGTTCTGGGGTGGCTTCTGGCGTCCTCAGAATGTGTGTAAATTTTTATGCTGAAAAACTGTGCAGATCCTTGTTTCTGTCCTGGCTAAAATTTAGCTCTCAGAGCCTGTCTCTGGAACAACTGGATCTAAACCACGCTTCCCCCTCGTGTCCTGTTTCCTGACGTCTATAAACTTCCAAAAACACTGAAAACACACAGCAAAACAGAGCTGCAGGATCACTGAGAACAGACAGCTGAGCTCCAATACAACATACATACATAAGCATGAGTTACATAAGCATGTCTTGCTAATCTTCCATAATCCTGCCTAAAAAAAACCATAAGTTTTACACCATGTCTCTAGTCACTCTAAACAGTTCTGCTGTGAAATTAGCTGAAAGTTTGTCCTACATCCAGAAACTGGTGGTCACTCAGATGTGCACGCACACATGCGCACACACACACACACACACACACACTACTGGTTTGCCGACTTATGTGAACTTTGAACTAACCTCAGGTTTAGGTCACAGTCAGAATCAGTCCATCATTGAGCTCCAGTCTTGTAGTTATTCCAGCAGCCACAAACCGATCATCACTCCAGATCCCACACACACTGAATCTGATGACAAGTGGGGACCTCACAGTGGAAGACACCGACCGCTCGGCAGAGGCTGTGGTAGATGATGATTGGCCAGAGTCAAGTATAATGTATGTCGGCAAGGGGGAGAATCTGTTCCGGGACTTTATTCTACCAAACAGAAAAATGAGAGACTAAAAAAAAGCAGGGGTTCCACTGCCAACCCACCTGGTGTATGTCTACAAACAGCCGAGGGCCACGTAAAGGTTTAAAAATGACTAAAATGTGGATTTTGCATAATATGAGCCCTTTGATATTTAAAAAACATTTATTAACCTCAGAGGTAAATAGTTTTGTCTTGTTACAGCAGCTCTCTGTTCAAAAGGAAAGAAAATAACCACACAAAACAACAAAAAAATCAAAGATGGAAAAAATATGTCTGTAGTAATCAGGAGTGTTTACGTTAGTACGTGCTATAGACATAAAATGATGATTTCCCATGAGTGTTTCCAGTTCAAACTAATTAATTTTAACACTGATACATGGAGCAGGTGAGGTAAGTTGGTAAGTAGCCTTTCCTGAGTGACCCTGGCCTGGTGTGACTATAAGCTGTGATGGTTTCTGATTTGCCCTCGTATCTTAAATTGGGATTTTCTGGCTCCACACTCTCAATAACTGTTGTTCAACATCAGGCTGATGAGAGTCTGATGACTAAGTTGGTGTCAGTGGGTACAGACGTGGTGTTTTCCAGCTGGAGTTTATGATGTAACCTCCTCGGAGATCTGCAGGTCAACAGCTCTGCTTTAACAACAGCCTGGAGGTAAAGCTGCAGAACAAACAGGAGAGAAAGCAGATTTACTGTGATCCAAAACAACTCATCTGCTGCTGAGCAGTACCAGCTGTACTTCCAGCAGTATTCAGGCTCTTTAGGTATGAAGCAGTGGAACTTCACTTCCTGACTGTTCAGTTTACACAGACTTAAAACCTGCTGCAGAGATGAAGCATCAGTCATTTAAACTAATCCTCCACCTTTGCCTGTTTAGATACTAGAAGATTAACTTCATTTACCATTTATTCTGGTTTGTGTCAAGTTACTGATGGAGGAACGTTCCTTCCTCAGCGGCAGAAAGTCAGCGAGTACTGATAAAAGTTTAATATTCTCCATCATCATCCACATCGTGGTGTTCACAGAAGTGCTGTTTGGTGGCAGCTGGTCTTGAGGTTGTTGAAGATTTCATTAGTAATCCTCAGCGCTCCTGACTGTGGTGGAAAGTTCCAGGTCTATAAACCTGAACATTTTAGATATCTGCAGATCTGAGACAAATGTCTTAAAGGAGTACTTGTATTTTAACTACATTTTGACTGTGTACTTAGCACTTTGAGTAAGTATTCAGTAAAAACTTCAGATGCGTCAGGCGTCCTACAGAGCCACAGTAGCTTTGTTGTGCTCATTACTGTCCTCATCACCTTCATCTTCTGTGTAATTAGCACTGAGCTGCAGCTGTGAGGGGCGGCCCCCTGGGGGCCATCACTGACTCCCATTGGGTACCTGCCAGGTAAACACTCAGGTGAGTACAACACTGAGCAGGTACAAAGGGGAACGGTGCTAAAACCCCTAAGGACTGGGAAAAGGGGTTTCTTTAAAGAAACATTACGAGCCAAATTGCAGACTGCATCTACCGATGTCATTTTAGTTTATGACATTTAGCCTAGCTTAGCATAAAGAAGCAAGGCTGGACCAAAACAGGGATTCAGCCCAGTACAGTTGATTTAGCAGATAGCAAATAGTTTTTTATTGTATCTGGTTTCAATAAACCACTATAAATACCATCACTATCTTCAAATAGTGAGGGATTTGTCCATATAGCTATTTTAAGCTAGCTTTTTAAAATGCTAACTTCATAGCCTAGGTTTTTGGAGCCACCACTGGACCATGGGAGAAAATACTGTATCACCATGGCATATAGTCAGAATTCATTTTAAACTGAGAAAATAATTGTCAAATGTAATTAAATAAACTGCAAAAACAAGGCATGCTAAATTACTTGCATGAATCAAAACGGGGGTTAATAATGCACTTCCAGAAAATGATAGTTAAACAACCCATTAGGATGAATGTGGTCAAGAGGCCTGTAGCACTGGACAGCTTCTGCCTGATGAAGACCTTCTGTCTCTGTCTTATCAGGGAAACCTTTTAAATTCACTTGGAGAGAGGAGACAGCAGAGTTAGATACTCATTCGAGTCACAAAATGAAATGAAATACAAAAATGATATCATGGTCATCATCGTTTATAGTTGTTTTTGTTTATTGTACATTAGTCATGGGGCTCAAACAGGGGTCAACAGTGGTGCAGTCATTCCTTGATGCTGGGGTTAGTGGGTGAAGACTTAACTGCTGCCATATGCCAAAGTACCCCACTACAAATCCCCAGCCACTGAGGGTCACAACTCTTGGAGTCACCACTGGGCCATGGGGGAAAACTCTTGTGTGCTGGTCCCAAGCCCAACCATGCAGAGGGTTGCGTCAGGAAGGGTATCAGGTGTAAAAACCGTGTCAAATTGCCATGCAGACCATGCTCTGCTGTGGAAACCCCGACTAGCAGGATGAGGCAAAACGGCCTGTTTAGTCCGGGGGTCAAACAGTATAGGATTGCTGGTGGGGGCTGAACATGTGCCCATGGGCCTAGTTTTCTCATAATCCACCCCTGCACGTTACCCAAACTCTGGTCCAGACTCGAATATGTCCACATCTATTGGAACATAATGGACATTTGTAAGCATTCTTGTCCTCAGAGGATGGACACATAGTGAGTTTGGTGATGCTCTGACTTTGTTCCAGGTCTTGACAACTTTTGGAAGCAGTACCATTAATGGGTTCAGTCATTCACACTAAACAGGTGATCAATAAACTTCATCCATTTATGACTAAATTCCTGTAAGGAAACATTTTAACACTCCAGTAACAGGGATATACAGTGACAGAAAGTGATTAAACACTGTCCTGTTTGGTCTCATGCAGTTCATCCAGTTTTACTTGATTACAACACTGGTAACAGGTGTAGTGCAGGTACAGCAGCAGGTCATGTGGGAGAAGTGGTTGTCTTGGAGGAAGCTCTCAGAGGGAAACACACAGACTGAAGACCGGAGAGCAGCTGAGGGAGGGAAGATCAGTCTGCTGAAGAAGAGGACGACTTGGGTTTGAGCTGAAGACGATGGCGGAGCGTCCAGCAACAGCACAGGACATCAGCCTGCAGGACATCCTGAGAGGACGCACAGACGGAGCTGAGAGGACAAAGACCAGCTCCAACATGATCCGAGTGTTTGTCAGCTCTACGTTCACAGGTCAGAGCAGATTAACTCAGTGTTTTCTGTGTTGTCTTCAGTGTTTCAGCTGTAAGTTTATATAGGTGGTTTGTGGACCTTCGTCGTCCAGGGCTTCAGGTTTTATTTAGAGTTTATTTGAGGTTTACATAAACTGATTCTAGTGTGCATGTAAAACCAGGAAAACGCCTTAAATCTGTTTTTTGTGTTACTCTGAGTACTTTGATAGAAACTGCCAAGTGGCTCAGATGGTCAGATACTGCTAGGATCATGCAAACAGGGATACGAAAAACCAGGATTCTCACAATGTCAACTACAGGACTCTAAATCAGGATTCTAGCGTTCATGTAAATGTCATTCACGATAACCTGGTTAGTCCATGTGAAGCTGCTTTAAACTCATCGACAGTTTCTGTGGACAGATATGAGCAGTGAGAGGAAAGCTCTGCTGGAGAAAGCCTACCCAGAAGTCCTCTCCTTCTGTCGCAGTCTGGGCCTGGTGTTTGAGGTCAGAACATTTTAAACCTGAAGGAGACGTTCAGAAGAACAAAACATATCATCCAGTAACTGATAATATGCGTTGATATCGCCTGTCCCATCATCAGGTGGTGGATCTGCGCTGGGGGATTAGAAACATCCCACCTGGAGACCATGAGACCTGTGAGATCTTCCTGCAGGAGATTGAACGGTGCAAGAGGATTTCAGCTGGTCCGGCTTTCGTTGTGAGTCTGTTTTCTGAAACACTGCAGCTTTGTGGCACAGACGAATAATTAACTTTAATATTAAAGTGAGTAAATGTTGGTTCTGTATGTGAAGTTCTGAAAACCTGTCTCTGCCTCAGTGTTCTGTAAAAAACTGTAGTAGGTGCGAGTGAGTCTGAACTAGAAGAGACTGAAATATAGTGAATTGTGTCACTTTTTTCAGTTGAGATGTGTTTCATACGACCATCGTGTCATTTTGCTTTGCCTCCGTCACTGTGGAGGGGACACTTCACTGAGGAGTAGAGAATAAATAAATCTGCAAATGTTTCTTCAGATAGAAACTAACTGAGCCTAATGTTCAGCCGTCGCTGTTTCTGCTCCACAGTCTGTAGTAACATCACATTTTACCATCATTAGTTACTAGTTACTAGTTACTAGTTACTGTTTCTGCTCCACACTCTGTAGTAACATCACATTTTACCTGATCTGGACCAGACTCTACATTTATCGTCACAGTCCACATTTTTTAAAATACGCTGTTTTCTTAGTGGAGTATTTTTATTTTTGTACTTTAAGTAAAATATTGATCATGTACTTTAGTACTTTTATTTGAGTAGAAAAACTATAGGGTACCTCTGCTTGTAGTAGATTACTTTTCTATGCAAATACTTGCACCTTATACACGTCTGCGTCTTACACATTTTGACTTCTTCAGTTCACACTGTTTAAAATAAGGAGAACAGAATAATTTCAAATAATTTTTTACTGATAATACATGATAAACTACCTCCTCCACAAAACTTAATAAATGCATAAATGTTCACTTCTGCTGTTTCTTTGTGTCTCGGCTCCCAAGGCTCTGCTGGGGAACCGCTACGGTCACCGAACTCTTCCTCGCCTCATCCCAGAGAAACAGTTTGAAGCGCTTTTGTCTAAACTGTCCAAAAACCCTGAAGGCATCAAGCTGCTGCATCAGTGGTTCTTAAAGGACAACAATGCTGTCCCGCCAACGTACGTCCTTCAGCCAATCACGGCTCACTTCCCCCACTACAGCGACCTCCGACCTGAGACTGGGCCTCAGCACAACAACAACGTCCTGTCCTGGCGTTTCACAGAGACTCGACTGTTGCAGCTCCTACGATCTGCTGCCACTGAAGCTGAGGCCGACGGGGACGTCACAGCAGAGCAGAAACGACACTTCTACACATCAGGTCAGAGACATCCACTGAGACAAGTCTGTGAATGCTTTAGAATTTTCTCTATTTTGGTAAAAATATGACCTGTTTAAAAAAAAGTCACAAACTGATCCAGTGTTAAATATTTATGTGCCTTCAGTAGATGGTGTGATGCTCCTTTGCAGCAACAGCTTCAGCTAAACGTTTCCACTGTTCATCAGTTTAGAGGGATTTTAGCTCATTTCTTCTTCAGCTCAGGGATGTTGTTTGGTTTCCTGCATGAACTGATCCAGGTCCTTCTGGTTTAAGGTCAGAACTTCAACAGTTCTTCTGCTCTAATCGTTCTTCACTTGTGCTGTGTGATCCACGTGTGGTTGAAAGTTTGCAGAGGGACGTCTTGTTCTGCAGTTGCTTGTTGGAGAGTTGTGGCTTCCTCCTGCAGCTCTGCAATGAACACTGCTGTTGTTCAATGTTTTCTGATGGTGGATTCATGAACAGGAATATTAGCCACTGTCAGACAACAACAGCTGCCCTGCGGTTCACTCTGACGTCCTTTACTGTTACATGCTGGCTCTGTTTTGGTCTCCACTCCTGAGGAGGGAAAAAGTGTAGTTGAATGTTTTCCATTATTACATGTTCTGCCTGACAGTCGACTGGTGTCATCTAGTTTTTCTTTAACCTTTTCCAGCCTGGTGAGCTTCAACAACTCTTCTTCTCCTCCGAAGACCCAGATTTCTCTTCTTTATATAAATCTTTCAGTCAAGGAGTCATAATCCTTAGATCATGAAGTTATGAAGACATTAAATGGCGCGTTGCATCATTCCAGTCAGTAGCAACAGAGACCGTTAACACAGTTTGTCCTCTCTCTTTCTGTTTCTTGCCCACAGTCCTAGAGCAGGAGTTCGAGCGGGGTTTCTGGAGGAATGATGATGAGAAATCTGCTCTGCTCTTTATCCGAGAGATTCCCCGCCAGAGGGTGAGGGACGGTCCCAAGCGTCTCGCCAGATACATGGATGTGACAGCTGACGGCCTGCTGGACGCAGAAGCTCGGGGACTCCTCACCGACCTCAAGAGTCGGCTCTACGCCACATCACAGAAGATCCTCAACCTGCACTGTGTGGAGCTCAGCAAGGGCAGCATCGACCCTAAACGCAAAGAGCACGCTCAGTACCTGGCCAGTCTCTGTGAACAGTTCGTGTCACAGATGAAGGCCAGGATCGAGGCAGCAGCTGATTCTCCAGCAGAACAGAAGCAGAGGAAGATCTGGGGAAGCACAGAGGAGGAAAAGGAGGAAATATCAGACTGGGTGGTTGAAGAGGTTGGGCGGCATCTCGCCCTTAGCGCGGAGCTGAGCAGAGGTCTCCACGGCAGAGAGGGTCTTCTGGGTAAGCTCAGCCAAACCATGTGGGAGTCCACCAACATCCATCACAGCCCACTGGTGGTCCACGGTGCTGCTGGGATGGGGAAGACAGCTCTGTTGTGCAAACTGGCGCAGGAGATGCAGGGCGTCCTGGACCCTACGGCTGCGGTAGTGATCAGACTGCTGTCGGCTTATCATCCCCAGAGACCAGACATCGACCACGTCCTCCGCAGCGTCTGCCTCCAGGTCTGTCTGGCGTGTGGTTTGTCTCCACCCTTGATGCTGAGTGCAAACACTCACGTGGAGCTGCTCAGGTTCTTCAAGAACGTCCTCGCTCAGGTTTCCCAGCAGGGGAACACTCTGCTCATCATCCTGGACGCACTGGATCAGCTCTCAGACCAACATCACGCCCACACGCTCCGCTGGCTGCCCACTGACGTCCCGCCCAACATCCACCTGGTGGTTTCCATGGATACAAACAGCGAGGCATTTGCTAACATGCGGCTGAAGTTGGAGACTTTGGACAGCTTCTTCGAGGTGGAGCGTTTGTCTCGTGATGACGGGAAACTGATCTTGGAGTCGAACCTGGCTCAGCGAACGTTAACCCCAGAGCAGAGCGACGCCGTGCTGCAGAGCTTCGAGTCGACCGGATGTCCCCTCCACCTCAAACTGATCCTGTCCGCAGCCCGACACTGGACCTCCTTCACCCCGCTTTCAAAGATACACCTGGGCGCCAACATTCAGGAAATGATGTCACAGCTCCTCCTGATGCTGGAGGAGAAACATGGGAAGGAGCTGGTCGGAGGGGCCTTGGGATACATCAGTCTGGCAAGGTGAGGTGATGGTCACACAAACAGTAAGGAACTACATCACTTTGAATTGAGTTTGAGTCTTTTTCTCTCAACAGTAGAATTAATATGTTCACGGTGCCCTCATCCGATCTGCCAGAACAAATTAGCTCGTCTGTATTTAAGTCAAAATCTGAACCTAAATGGAAAATGTTTTAGTTTACAGCCTCAGTTCCAATATTAATCTTACATAAAAACAGAATGCGGTAATTAGCATATCTCATAAACACATATTGTATTCACAGTAGAACAAAAAAACAAATCAATTGTTTAAACAGAAAAAAATCATTTTAACAAAAATAAGGTAATAAGAAATTGATGGCAGCAACACGTCTCAAAAACGTTGGGACAGGAAGGAAAAGTTTGATCAGTCAGCGGTTCTAACAAGGAAGAACTGGAGGAACATTCAGCAGCTAACTAGGTTAATTAGCAACAGGTCAGTAACATGAGTGGGTATAAACAGATCATCTTAGTGAGAAGCTCGTCCACAGAGGTTCACCATCTGTCAAAAGCTGCTTCTGCAAACTGTCAAACTATTTCAGAATAATGTTCCTCACAGTAAAACTGCAAAGACTTTGACTCCATCATCATCCACTGTCATAATATCATCAGAAGATTCAGATAATCTGGAGAAATCTCAAGGGACGAGACAGAAACACGACACTGGATGTGTCAGCATTAAAAACAGACATGACTCTGTGGACTCAGGAATACACTGTGAACACAGTTCACTGTAGCATCCAGAAACACAGTTGAAGCTCTGTCATGCAGAGAAGAAGCCAGATATGAACATGATCCAGAAAATCTGCGTCTTGATTTAAAATGTTCTGTGGCAAAGTGAATATTAATATGAGCTCATCAGCTGATCACATGACCCCACAGGGAGGGTCTGCTGGAGGCGGAGCTGCGTGATGTCATGTCCCTAGATGATGATGTCATCAGAGAGGTGTACAGGCACTCGCCCCCTCCGACCCCGTCAGTGATCCGGCTGCCCCCCCTCCTCTGGGCTCGGCTCAGACGGGACCTGGAGGACCATCTGGAAGAACGGTGGATGGATGGGGTCTCCACCCTCACCTTGAACAACAGGTAAAATAAACAAATAGGACATATGAGCTCGTTAGAGTAGAGTAGAGTAGAGTAGAATAGAGTAACCTCTGTGGTGACCTCTGTGTGTTTTCAGGCATCTGTCTGAGGCGGTTTCATCTCGCTATCTGACGTCAGAGCGGGGCGGACAGAGCCTCAGGATCCTGTCCGAGTACTTTCTGGGTCGCTGGTCGGGGAAACTGAAGCCGGTGGCTCTGCCGAGTCTGTCGCTGCTCCTACCTGACAGAAAGGTAGCAACAGCTGTGATCAGGACAGTTTACACACATTTAGTGATTCAGAGACACACAGACACTTCAACACATGGACTGAAGGAGCATCTGATGGTGGATTCATCCTCTGATCCACATGAAAACAACAACATGTTAACAGCATGTTGCATCATAGCAGCAGTCAAAGAAGGATTACTTTATGTAATAAAGTAACTTTACCCAGTAACTTCACATTAAGAAACAATATTTTTACATGTTATTAGAAAAAACTGTCTCACCTGGTCAGAGTCAGATGCTGACAAATCAAGTCGACGTTAGCTGCTACAAAACTGCTGTAAATACAAAATAAAACATGAAGCATCTGTTTTTTTAAGTACAGAACAAGCAAGAGAAATAAACATCATGTGCAGCTCTGACAAGGTTGTCATTATAAAGAAAATAATAATGCATTTCATACAGTTTCATACAGCTACACATGGACTGAAGAGATGCTTCAGTTCAGAACCTGTCTCACTGTCAGTCTCAGAGACAAACCCAGTCCTGACAGTCCTGTACACTGCAGCCGGTCCACACACACTCAAACTGCTGCTCCAGGTGTCGCCTGACGGTGGAGCTGATGGAGTATTTTAATTGGTTGTGTTGCCACAGGTCCCGCCCCAGCCGCTGTGGTTTGCTCCAGGATTGGCTAACGTCAGAAAGCTCCAGGAGCTGCCCTATCACCTGCTGCACGCCGGCCTGTGGGAGGAGCTACGACAGGAAGTTATCGGTAAGATGTGGGAGGTAAAAGCTCTGATCACTGAGGTGAAGTGTCCTGAGATCAAACATGGTGCAGAAACAAAGTCAAAAATACTGATCACTTCTTAGTACTGTGAAAATGTTAGGATTTGTTTCTTCTGGGGTAAAAAACGACTTAAAGAACTTGATTAGTAGATTATTGTGGTAGATTATAA
>OMLM01003389.1:2681-37399 GCA_900302695.1 Helostoma temminkii
CATTTTTCTGAATTCTTACATGTTCATGAAAACACATTTTATAAAATAATTTAATAAATATATATAAAGTGCCGAAAATATTCAAGTTTGCGCTTATATTTCTGCTGTAATTTCAGCATATTAACTTATTTTATCAGGAGGCCTAACATTACAACATACTGACACATAGTGTGTACATAGGACACTGGAAACCAGTACATGGATTGTGCTTTAGATTTAATTTACATACTTTTGATGTACTGTTCTACTCAAGAGTTTTACAAGAATGTTATAACAGACAGAACATTTTGTCAGCTGTTTTGAAATAGTACTAATCGTTCATCAACCAACCACGATGCATGTACCAGAGAGCACATAAAACCCAATATTACTCATAATTTCCTTTATATTATGCAAAATCCACTTTCTGGTCATTTTTGTACATTTATACAAATTTCCAGTGTATGTAGAAACACACCAAGTAAAATAATAAGTCTCACTCCTTTTTTTGCATTTTCCTGGTTTCTGTAAACCAGTGACTGAATGATCCATCCTCCAGAGTCCAGAGTTGGCTCCATGTCTCTTCTGCCTTGAGAAATAAAGTAGTGTTTCATATTTGCAGGGCGACTCTGCTGTTGATTTAAACATCACTCCCACAATGCATTGCTGTTTACAGTATTTTGCAGTATTTTATAGAAAACAGCAAGCTGCCTTAAACATTTCCCAGAAGGCATTGTTTTCAGTACTGTTTTTATGGGAAACATCAGTTATTATTGGAATTTGATTTTGTTACAGTGCAGGTGAACTAAACCTGCCCATATTAAACTAGACTACCCCCCTGCAGTCTGTAATGTTTCTGTCACCACAACACAGTACAGAAAGAAAATGGTCAGGATAAGGAAAAAAATAAATATAAATTCAGATCACATCACATTTTCAGATTTCCTTCAACCATTCAACTTAAGTAATTAGTATTTGGCCACTTTAAAATGGAACCAAACTGTTTTATAATGATTCAGCGCTGCAGCTTTGTTGCATCCATCAGCCTGGTGATTCTGAGTTTGTATGGGCCTAGTTTCAGACAAGAAACAGTGACAAACCAATGACACAGAGGGGAACATGCAGTATGCACTGTATTGTGTATCTACTGGGACATATATTAAACATAACAGGATATGTGTCTGTCTGTATGAGAAGGTGCAGCAAAGAACTAAAATAATAAAGATAATAATAAAGGCACAGACCATGACCACACTATGTCTACTACTGCTTTGTTTCTGCCTCTCTTCTGCACTAATAAAAACTTTACAAGTTAACTCTCTCATTAAGCCAGCAACAAAGAAAAACTTTACTCTTGGTAATACAGTAGGTCACTGCTTTCACAGGTCCTGCCAGCTATGCCCCATTGTAACCAGTAGGGAGGGCTATTGGTAAGAATTACAAACATCCGACATATGTCTACACAACCCGAATAAATCTGTGATAATAGAGGGGTAGCTTCTTTAAAACTATAATGCAGTTTATTACACAAAATATAGTCCAAATATTTAAATGTCAAACAATTAAATAACATAAACAAAACAATTTGCCAATAAAACTAGTGACAGAAAGGATGAACAGAGGGCAGACTCTCTGCCAACGTCTATGGCATTCAAGTATAGGTCTATTCCTATCATCCACAATAAAAGCCAGTCCAGAGACAGCACATCAAAATCAACTGTTACAATAAATAACGACAATACCAAAGATTTAAAACCAAGAAGAAAACAAATTACAGTGTTGATTTATCTCACAAAATCCAATAACAGTAACAATAACAGCACAGTAACAATGACACTAAACAGTAGCATGCTTCCTCTCAGATGTTGTCGTTAAAAGAAGGGACATTAAAGAGAACCAAATACAAAAATAAGCAAGTGACTTGGCAAGTGACACTAATAATAACTGTGTTCATACTCTTAACCAGAAACTGCATTTACTTTCATGTCTTACACATTTTTTTATTTTAGAAACTCACTAACATTAATAAACACAGTAACAGAAATTACATAAGACTAATTATAAGTACAATAGTTTTCAAAAGAGTGTCGCACACACAAAATAATATTCCAAAACATTATAAAAGCAACATAAAAAAGGCAACAACCCACAGCGTCTATTTTCACATTCGTTACTCAGAGTAAAGAGGCTATTTACAATATCTGCACCATACTCTTGTACCAGCAACCTGACAGTGAGTCAGCAGTCAGTCAGAGCTGTAATGTGATATCTGCATCATCACAACCATAATGATATACAGCGCAGAACCTCTCCCTCTTGTGTGATATTGCTTAAATGAATGAAAAAGCTGAAGATGGTGAAACCTGGCCAATAATAGCACCTAAAGTTTATAGTATTTTAACATGAAGACTGCTCATGAACAATTTCCTTTTCCATGTCAGGATGATCAGTTGACATGACCTTTCATCACTGGAATAAAAAAACACATCAAGTGGACTTTAACTTGACTCAAAACTGTCACTGTAAACAGGGTTAAAATCAGTAGTTTAGCAACAATTAAGGTTACAAACAATCCTTGTTACTGTTAAATCTAGCTACCTAATTCTAGTTAGCATGCAAACACCTCATTAATATTTCACAACAAAATGTGCAACAAAAGAATTTTTATTTGTATGAATGGTGTCATTCATATAATTTAATAATCTTTATAATCCCTTGTTATGTAAACGTTTGATCGCACACATCACAACCAGATTGTCTCTCTCCTGTTTGGACTCCAGAGACTCTTAAGCACAGATCTTTTCCCGCAAACATCACAAATTAAACAGTCTCCCCTTTCTTATGTGGACTATTTTGTGGTCCTCCAGATGTCCTTCAAGTTTAAATCTTTTTCTACAAACATCACAACTAAATGGTCTCTCTCCTGTGTGGACTGACATGTGTGCCTTCAGATGTCCTTTGAGTTTAAATCTTTTCCCACAAACATCACAACCAAATGGTCTCTCTCCTGTGTGGACTCTTTTGTGGTCCTCCAGATGTCCTTTGCGTTGAAATCTTTTCCCACAAACATCACAACCAAATGGTCTCTCTCCTGTGTGGACTCTTTTGTGGTCCTCCAGATGTCCTTGGCGTTGAAATCTTTTCCCACAAACATCACAACCAAATGGTCTCTCTCCTGTGTGGACTGCCATGTGTGCCTTCAGATGTCCTTTGAGTTTAAATCTTTTCCCACAAACATCACAACCAAATGGTCTCTCTCCTGTGTGGACTTTTTTGTGGTCCTCCAGATGTCCTTGGCGTTGAAATCTTTTCCCACAAACATCACAACCAAATGGTCTCTTTTCTGTGTGGACTCTCATGTGTCCCTTCAGAGCATTTTGGTATTGAAATCTTTTCTCACAAATTTGACAATGTAGTTGTTTCTCTCCCATGTGGACTACCATGTGTTTCTTCAGTTGACATTTCAGAGCATTTACACCTGACACATGTTCCCTGGTCTCCTTCCAACAGTCACTGTCCACGGTTGTAGGTGCAGAAAAATGCCCTTGGGAATCATCATTTCTGACTTTAGTCTCAGAGTATTCTAAAAACCTTTCATCATTATTTGGTTGCAACTGGTTGTTTGAATCTAAGCTACCGATAGATAGTGATTCACCACAGTCCTCTTTATGAGTCTCTGTTGGAGGCTTTGCCTCTCTGATGTCCCCAGTGTGGTTTTGATAAAGTTGTGTAGACTGAGGTGTCTCTTCATCAATTTCATTGCTCAAAGAAACATTAGTGAATGGGAATTTAATATCAGCCTCCTCCAACCAGTTAACCTGCTCAGTGGTCTCGCTGACTGGTTCCACTTTTATGTGTAAGGATTTTGGGTCCTGTTGGTCCACAATGGGGCTCCACTCAGGGGACACATCTTCTTTAATCGCCAGAACATGCTGCTGGACATCTGCAGAGACTGCTGAAACAGACATTATGGACAACTGTGACTTTTAAAATCATCATTTAAAAATCATCTGAGCTTAATTATTAGGTAAATACAACCTCAGATGAACAACAACACAGAATCGTTTTCACCATGGCATTATTTCTTTCACAAAATTGAAGCCACAAAGAAAAAAACATTCTGACAATAAAGAGTGCCCTCTCACTGCTTTGTTAGGATTTAAGAGGGTAATCTGCAGCCATGTGCTGCTAAACATCAGCCCTTGATCAATTGCTTATTAGCAGATGTGCAGACCTCTATAAAAGCGAAGGTTTTGGCAGTTTGCTGGTTAAGAACGTTCAGTTGTGTGTTAACATAGTGGCAAGAAAGAAAAACATAAGAAATGGTCTTTGAGAAGCAACTGTTGGTGCACAATAATCTAAAAAGGTGATAAAACAATTTCCAAACTATTTGGAGTCCAACATTTACAGGAGTGGATGTCCCAGCACATTCACCTTAAGCTCAGACCGTGCAATGCTCAGAGAAGAACAAAACCACAGAAGGTTTTGGATTGGCCTAGTCAATATCGAGACCTAAACCTGTTGAACCGGTTGTAATGCTGTGGCAGGCACTCAAAAGAACTTGGCATAACAAACGCTTAAAATAATCAATGATCTGATGGTTCCAGTGAAAAAGAATTGGCAAATTTCCTCCACAGTCCACCTTAAAACTTACTGCTTGCTTAACTTACCATGTAGATAAGATATGGATTTGTGTTTAAAAGTTTAAAGCCATTACTCCTTTAATTCTGATCCTCATCAACACAGCAAGTACAACAGCAACAGTTTTTAAATGAATGACACCTCACATTTATTAACCAAAAGTGAGTCACAACAAGGTGATTGGGGCGGATGGCAGGTTTACAATGCACAGGTTGAAGTGTGAAGATTGAAGTTTTGTTGAAAGAAGCACAATTTCTAGGAGACTGGGTTGCAAGTAGTAGGCTACACATATAACCCAAAGGCCTGTGTCCTTTGTCTAATGACAAAATCCCTTTTCATAAACTTGTGCAGAATTTTCTTTGTCTTTGGAAAATTTGACTAAAATGCTGAAAATGTACAAACCTGATCTCTGTAACTGGGCAGCCTCCAGCATCCCCTTTAAACGGCAGAGTTCCTCTTCATAATTTGAAATTGTTCTTTCAAACAGCAGAAATACATTTTCAGCTGTCGCCTCCAGCCTCTGCTTCACCAGCTGTCTTAACATTGGTAGATTTGACATGTTTACAGGCACAAAAACGGTTTCACCAAGTCTCCAGAAAATATTTTTAAAGCAGTAAAAACAGAATTAAAACTATTTTCTTTTAAACCATCACTAACAGCTGCTGTTGCCAAGTTATAATTCTGTCATTTTTTCAACTTTAGCAAAACAGTTTAAATTAAACTTTAGTTCCGTGACAGAATGTCCAGCCTGTCCAGGTGTACCCTGCCTTGCCCAATGACAGCTGTGATTTCCTCCAGCACCCACAGGTACACATTAGACACTGGAATACATTTTCACATGTAAAGTACTTTAATATTATTTTACAGCTGTGACCGCTAGATAATGTTCTCCTCGTGTTTTACATCCAGTGGGCCTATGGTCAGACTTGTCAGTCAGTAGTCAGTGACCACGAGTGCCCTAAATATTTTTAGAAAAATAAGTTTTATCTACCAACTACATATTTTTCTACTTAAGGTAGAAAAAAGTCAGCATTTTCCCACACTCTCACAGCAGCCTCAAACTTAAGTGCAATGGAATGAGTTTGATTACATGTAGAAAAACTCAATCCTCTTGCAACACACCTACCCTGCCAACAGACATTAGCCCTGGGCTCTTTTTCCACTTCAACATTCGCCTTAAAATAAAATGTATTCTAGAAGTCTTGATTATTTCTGGCATAATGGAGTCTCCCCCATCAGTCGTGACAGACATATGGCATTGAAATTAAACATTTAATAGTATTTCCCCCAAACCCTCTTTTTATTTGACCTTTTTTTATTTGAATTTACTATAACAGACTTTACAGCACCTAGGAAGAAATTCCATTACAATCTATCCGAAAAAGCTGTTACCAAATTCAAGCTAGCAAGTTCCAAGAAAAAGTATGTGAACCCTTTGGGATTACGTACATATACACACATATATGCACATATACACATAACATACTTTTTCCACCCTGCACTGTGAATGTTTACATGTTATGTTCAATAAAAACATGAAAACATAATATTTGTGTAGTATTATTTTAAGCAGACTGTGTTTGAGCTGGACGAACTCACACACACACTTCTGATGCTGTTTATAATGTTTACATGCTGTTTCTTTGCACAAAATCACTTTTCAACTTGCTGTTTTTGCACAAAATTGTACATTTCAGTTACTGGTCGCTGCTGTTTTGTGTTTTGTTTCTTCTGTCACAGTTTGCACTAGGTTGCACAGGATGCACTTTATGTGGCTAGGACAACTTAGCAGTCCTCAGCTCTATGTTCTGTCTTGTCACTGTCCTATGTAGCACCATGGTTCTGGAGAAACGTTGTCTCATTTCACTATGTACTGCGTCAGCTATATGTGGTTGGAATGACAATAAAGCTTCTTGAACTTGAACTTGAACTTGTTTTTCTATTGTTGTGACTCAGATGAAGATCAGAGCACATTTTATGATTCATGCAAAACTCCACGTAATCCCAAAGAGTTCACATACCTTTTCTTGCAACTGTATGATTTCATCATGGCTTACTTTAGTGCCATTTACCAACACAAAGGAGAGCAGCTTTCCAAATTTTACTCCAGTACAAGTCAATTATCTTGTTATTAATACTGCAGCTTCACTGCATACAGTACTTGATACTGTTGCGCCTCTGAAAAAGAAGATCAGAGGAGAATATCTCCATGGTATAATTCACAAATCTGTAGCTAAAAGCCATCTGAAAACTGGAAAGGAGTTGGCATTTCAAAAGTTCTTTCTTAGTCTGAAAAATACATACATACATACAATCTACATATTATTCATCATTAATAGAAGAAAATAAGATTTATTTTCAGCACTGTAGCCAGGCTGAAAAAGAGTCATAGCTCTGTTGAACCCAGTTTAACCCAATGCAATGACTGATTTATAAAATCATAACCATTAGGGAAAAAAATTATCAGATCATCCCTGCAGCTGGAATGGATGGACATCATGCTGAGTTAATCTCACTCATTAACTCATCTAAACCATCAACTTGTCTCTTAGACCCCATCCCAACTAGACTGCTCATAGAAGTTTTACCTTTAATCAGCATGTCCATGTTAGATCAGATCAACTCTTCTTTACTCGCAGGCTTTGTACCGCAGGCCTTTAAGCTTGCTGTAGTTAAACCCTTCCTAAAAAAAACTCTTAATCCAGGGCTCCTGGTCCAATCTGCCCTTTATTTCTAAAATTCTTGAAAAGGCAGTTGCTAAGCAATTATGTGACCACCTGCATAGGAACAACCTGTATGAAGATTTCCAGTTAAGATTTAGAGTACATAATAGTACAGAAACAGCTCTGGTAAGAGTTACTAACGATCTTCAGAACAAGCTTCAGACAATGGATTCCTCTCTGTACTTGTCTTGTTGGGTCTTGCGATCAAAGGTTAGTTTAAATCTTAGCTGTCAGATAGGTTTCAATTTATTTATGTTAATGATGAGTGTTAGTTAATTATGGAGTCCCACAGGGTTCTGTATGTGGACGGATGCTTTTCACTTTATACATGTCTCCACTAGGCAGCATTATTCGGAAACACGCTATAAACTTCCATTGCTATGCAGATGACATTCAGCTATATTTAGCAATTAAACGAAATAAAACAGATCATTTAGTCAAAATTCTTAATTGAGACAAGACAGAGGTTATTCTATTTGGGCCCAAAAGCCAATACATGATACAATGTCTAATCATATAGATACTTTATATGACATAGCACTGGTTTCTAGCACTACTGTGAGAAATCTTGGAGTTATCTTTGACCAGGATATCTCATTTAACCCTTATATAAAAGAAATCTCTAGAACTACCTTCTCCCACCTGAGCGAATACAAATACAGTTTAGAGCAGGAGCTGAGCAAATCACAAACAAAGATATTTTGAGCGTGAGCGAAGGGTTTGAGAGAGAGCATAACAAAATGTGAAGATGAAAACGTTGAAGTGTCCTCTCAAATTGAAGAACTAGGCTTTCCATCCGAAGATAGAAAATTACCTTCATAGATGGAGGTTTCTTCCTTTCTTAAAAAGGGCGTTTTCCCTCTCCACTGCCGCCTAGTGCTTGCTCAAGGGGGATTTGTTGGGTTTTCTATATTATTATTTGTATTGTTAAATTCTGTAAGGTCCTAAATCTTAGGTTGTAAAGTGCCTTAAGCTAACTTCTGTTGTGAATTGCTGCTATATAAATAAGCTAAATTGAATTGAAATGAATCAATCAATCATTGAATTAATTATTTTAATTAAACATATTGTGTTTGTTCTTCTTGGACTGTGGCTAAAATATAAGTAAATGAAAATATTTTGCTCTCGGTAGTGTAGTTAATAACACCTGGATTTAGCGGCTGATTGGTGTGCAGGGATTGGGTAGGGGAATCTGATCTGATCTGGGTATAAGGAGTGATTAGTCCTCCTCAGCTGCTGCAGTGGATGTGTGTCTCTGAGTGGAGTAATGGCTCTGTTTATGAACTCAGACTTTTCTTTACTTAAACCCAACCAGCAGAAAGACATGGTGGATTTTAAGGTTTTATTTGGAGAACAGGATAACTGTAAAGGTAAGTTAAATAAGATTATTACCGTTATTAATTATTTTTAACCTTTTTTATGTCCTTGATATTTTTTTCTTCATGTAAATCTTAATTCAATAAAGCACAAGAAATGTAAATTAACCAATAACCACCACTTAACATTTCATACAAATTATTAAAATTAAAATCCTAAGATCTGTCTCTTTTTATTAGATTGTTAATAGTTCTTAATAATGGTTTAATTTTTTTTGTTTTCTCACAGATATTCTGTGCCTTTGTTAATATTCTTTTGTCCTTATTTATGTGTTTTTTATTTGATCTTTCATCTGTTTTTGTGTTACTGCAATTATCAGATGTAGCCTAAAATAATAGTTTCATTTGTCTGTAAAGCATATTGGTCAGTAAATTAGGTTTGCTAAATAAATAAATAAATTCACTTTTATTAGTATTTATCAAATTTTATTAAAAACGTTTGTATAAGCCTGGAACATTGAACAACGTCAACACACAAAAATTACTTCAAAATATGAAGTGAATCCAAATTGCTTCAAGATATGTCAAATACCAAAATAATACTATTGTTTATAAATACACTATTTAGTGTGTGTTAAATAATTGATATAAATGTTTTAAATGTATTTTGATGATTGCTTTACTTCTTTCACTCTCAAAGATGCCCAGAGTGAGAGCGCAGTGTCCTCTCCGGAGCTGGATAGAGCCTCAGCTGTGATGGAGGGTCAGAGGAAAAGGAAGAGGACCATCTTCAGCAGAGCCCAGCTGTCGGAGCTGGAGCAGGCCTTCGCTGTGACTCCCTACCCAGACATCACCCTGAGGGAGAGGCTGGCAGAGCACACACACCTGCCCGAGAGCAAGATACAGGTGAGTCTGCTGCTCACAGCTTTGTGTCTAGCTCAAAAGTTAATGCATTTAAATAATTGTATAATTAACATTGTTGTGGTTTTGGCAGGTTAAAAAAAACTATTGGATCTTTGAATATGTAATATATACTGTTAATCTCTGCACATCTGAACAGAAACAGAGAACATCATCAGTCTATAACAAGAACAGTTTTCATGGCCTATTTAAATCAGCTATAATCTGTATTTTTATATTAACATAGACTTAAATAACTACACTGTGGCATCTTGCAACTGTTTTGATTTGCAGCTTTACTGTTTTGGTTCACTTTCATTGGTCTGTACCAGGTTTTTAGTTTTTTATTTTATCTACAGCTCTTAAGTGGCAATATTGCAGGTTTATTTTATAAGACTCACCCCAAGTGTTGGATTTGAATTGGTGGTTCTGCGCAGCGGCTGGGGATCACCAAACGTGACATATTAGTATGACATCAAACGTCTTGCCATTTTCTACAGGTGTGGTTCCAAAACAGAAGAGCCAGAAGTATTAAGACTGGAAGACTCCCAAAGTCCACCAAGGCTGTTGTAGGAGGTAGAGGAACTGCAGAGCACTCGTCTGGGCTTATGACCTCCACTTTCCCCACCCCAACCTCCCTGGAAGACATATTCAGACAAGAGCAGAACCACCACTGTGAAGATCCTGTTCAAAATTACTCGGATTGGATTCAAATCTACAGCAACCCTGTGTCAGCACCATCGTCATCCTTATCTCTCCACCATCAGCCAACACGGGGCTTCTCAAAACCTTCAGGATCCCATCTCTGGGAGGAGAAGCATCACCAGCAGCAGCACTTGGGAGCAGCACTTCCTGCTTTTCTTCCTGGTTCATTTGCCCAACCAATCACGAGGCAGCCTCACCATTCTGCTCCATCCTGCTCATACCAGAGCTTCAGGAACTTCAAGCCCCAGAGCTTGGCTCCACCTGGGGCTCATCAGGCTGTGTATGGAGGCAGTGCTGGAGGTGGAGGTCACACCTCTGTGGACCAGGTAGTCCCTACCCACCCACAGTCAGTGTACTGGGAGGTAACTCAGGGCCAAGGACATCACCACCACCCACAAATGGGACCACAGACCTCCATGGGGTACATCTCAGACCTGATCTACAATGCTGCTATTGTCACCAACTTTCTGGAGTTCTGATGACTCTGGATGTGGATGTAAAAGCTAGACTTTGCTGTTGCAGTTTCTCTGTCACACTTCCTTGTATTTATTTTTACAACACTTTCTGTCTGTAACATCAAGCAAATGTGTTATTTATTATAGAGTTAAGTTGTTAGCTTGTTTTTGTTTTTAATGTTTTCAACATCTTAGAGAATAAATTCACCTGTTCCACCCCTAGTTCAGGCTCTTCTACTATAGCTTCATTCAGATTATTGCTAACATTTAGGTCAGTGTACCAGGCAGCCCACTGGGGTTGGGGTTCAGTGTCTTGTCCAGGGACACTATTATGTGGCCATGAGGAATCAAGTGTTGAACCACTGAACCTACAGTTCATGCACAACAACTTAACCAACTGATCAACAGCCTTGCTCTATAGTTATCTCTTAGTTTTAGCTTAATCTCCCCATTTTAAGACAATTTCTTAAAGCTACCATTCATCAATTAGTTATTTCTATTTTATGTTTATTTTATTTTAAACATTTATACAGTCAGATTTTCATTATTTAAGCTGCATTTCAACTTTATATCGATCACATTCAGTATTTTAAGTATTTTCTGTTTAAATGTCTTTGCTTAAATGTCTTTGCTTTTCAGATACTTTTAACTATAAACATATAACAGAATCCTCCCCAGGGAACAGGAGGCATACAGTTGCATAAATTGGAAATACTTAAGTAAAGTGCAGATACTTTAAAATTATTGTGAGTTTATGTGTGAGTCTCATTTTGATCATTTAAAATCAGTAAATAATTACCTGATAGGAGGCATCCTATCACAGACTAACTTGCCTCTTCAGTAGAAATGTTGTTGTACATGACTTTTCTCACAAATAGCAGCTCGTGTTTTCCTGCTCTAAGCTGTACTGTGGCATGTTTAATGCTTCGACTCTGTCAGTATTATCTTTCAAAACATCCTGATTAAAATGATTCCTTGCAGTAAGCAATAATATTTTTTAAGTCAAAGTTATATATATATTTACCGCTGTACTGTAAGTATCAGGGTTAGCTGGACAGAGGGAAGGAAACAAATTGAAAAATAAGAACTAAATTAAAGTCAGAGCTCAGGGTCTATCAGCTTACAGGCTCTGTAATTCTGCCTGGATTTAAGTTTTGAAATATTACATGAGAGGTATAATACTGCGGCAAATATGACAGACAGTAGTGCCCACTGTTCTTCCAGGGCTGGACAAAGATAGCTGCATATCATAATCATTTTTAATACCAAATAATCTTCCAATAAACCTTTAATCCGGGTGTCAAATCTCAGATCTTAGGTCTCGGATCTGTTTTTGTATTCCAGATGTAGTTACATCTTTTAATCCTTCCACTGATATGACAGGACTTGACAAGAGGAGGATGAGATAGTTTACAAAAAGTATGAATTCATATGTGGAGAAGGGATCAGAGAAAACAGATAATCTGTGTCATGTGGGAATTGTTTAGAAATAAGATACTTTGTGTTACTGTCCTGAGAATGTTAAGTGTTTTACCATAGCTACTGTTCCTCTGGGGTACAATGATGATTTGTTTTTATGTGTTGGCTGTATTTGTAATTCAATATGAACTACATACAGTAAGCACAGATCAGAAGACAAGTATTAGCACATCTGTCAGGTGGATGATAAAATATTTCAGGAACAGTTGAGTAAACAGTATTACTGACTGATGCCACAGCTGGTGGGTTAAGAGTCAAAACAAGGGGGGAAAAAAAACAAGTTGACAAAACTGCAACAAATCACAGTAGTTTAAAGGATATAGGTGGTGAAAATACAAAAAAATATATAGTATATAATAATAAGACCAAAACCAGCAATGAAAAATAGCAAGTTTTATTTGTGTATCTGATGCCTGATAATTTTTATTCCTCTGTTTCTTAGAGCACATTTGTTGTTCACTATCACAGGGCTCTGCATGGGATATTTTAATTTTTTTAACTTGTTTAAGTGATGTAAGTGGTGGAGAGTAACAGGTAACCAAAGTAACAAAGTATATCCACTTAAGTACTGTATGGTACTACAGTGAGGGAAAACATATTTGATCCCCTGCTGATTTTGTACATTTGCCCACTGACAAAGAAATGATCATTCTGTAATTTTAATGGTAAGTTTATTTTAATAGTGTGAAACGGAATAACAATCAAGGAAAAAAACAGAAAAACACACTTCAAAAAAGTTATAAATTGATTTGCATTTTAATTAGTGAAATATGACGGCTTTGTGTAGCAGCTGACTTGACTGCAGTTGCTACATGATGTTGCAGCTGCCATGCTGCACCCATGCTCTCTTGACCTGCTTGTACCAGACGTACCTAGACTAACGTCACCACTGACCACAAACTTCCTTTACCGCAAATTTGGACGCAGTTTTTTTCTTTTCTTTTCTTTTTTTGTATTAAGTAATGACAGTGCAGAACAGAAACTGTATCAGAGTAAAATTATATATATATATATATATATATGTAGTTGTTCACAAAGTGAAAAAAGTAGTGAAGTAAAAGTAAAAAATTGACAAAAATATAATAACTCAAGTAAAGTACAAAAACTGTCAAAGATTACTTAAATACTGTAACAAAGTAATCTTACTTCATTACATTACACCACTGTTGCCACCAAGTACTAAGTCATGTTTTGCGAAAGGGGTCTAATATTTATTTCACTCATTAAAATGCAAATCAATGTATGTAACCTTTTTGAAATTTTTCTGGATTTTTTTTGTTGTTATCAAATTATGTCAAAGAACATGACTCTCACAGTGCTGCTCTGCCTCTCCAGGTGGCAGTATGCTCTTTGGAGTAGGAAAATGATGGCATCTTCCACTCCAACGTGTGCCTCATATGCAAACTGTAGGGAGTCCAGTTAGTCTGACACCTGGGACCTCAGGTGCTGCAGAACCAGTCTCCTAAACATCTTTATGACGTGATGTTAGCGCCACAGGCCTAAAGTTATTACGAGTCAACCTCAGTGAGGTTGAAGAGCTGCTGGAAAACCACTGCAAGCTGTCTAGCACACACTAAGTATTCTAGGACTGATATAATCAGGTCCCTTTTCTTTGTTTGTCTCCAGCGTAGACAATTGCTTTCTCACCTGTTCTGTGGTGATGGTATGCCGGATCAGATGGTGGAGGTGGTGGTAGAGATGTTGTCTGTGGGGCGTGCATCATTGATATATGCTTGCTGGCAGAGGTATAGTACATACATAAAGGTATAGAATTGCGAATCTCCTCTCTCTGTTTAATTATTATTTTTCTCAACATTAAGCAATTAATAAGTCAATCTACATTTAATTAAAAGTTACCATATTTATTGAACCAAATTTGTCTTTATTTATTGTCTTTAGATCCTCAAATAGAACTTCCCAAAAACCATATCACAGAGAACTACTCAAGTATTCTTTTACAATGCTTTCAGTTGTAATTCAGCATATTTGAAGAGAAGTATTAGTACTTTTACTTAAGAAAAGAAATTGCAAGTGAATTTATCAGACATCACTCAGCTCCCAATGGTGCCAAAGAAAGACTTTACACAACTTTTTTCAGTATTTCCAGTATTGCTACTCAAGACCTGTAAACACACTGTAATGTAAATTGAATATCACCACATCCTGCGACATCCATGAATGTCTGTAAACAATTTTATATCAAGACACTGCCACCCCTGAAGGTGTTATAGTTAGTTATATTGAGTCACACTCTATGTTTAAATGTATTATTATTATTATACTTGTTCACTTCATGACATGGTCCTTCATCATCCTGAGTACACACTGCAGTCCAACACAAACTGCTACTACGACTAATGCAAAGTAACAAAACGTTTAGACACTGGAGCTAAGACGTTTAGCAATTAGCTTACGCTAACGCTGATGATTTTATTGAACACAAAAATGTGATTAGACCTGAGAACAGAAAGCAGGAAATCATACAAAACTTGTTATTCATTTTTAAAGGCTGCACAAATAAGAAAAAAAAAAAATCGAGGTTTTAAGTTGAGTACAAAATAGCAGAAAATAAATAAGAAATATCACTCATATTTTGATTTAGGTAGATAAAGCAGAAGTACAACAAGTACTCAGTCAAACCAGTTTGGTTTCTTATGTGTCCTATTTCCATTTTGTCATACTAGTGGCAATGACCTGTAAAGTATCACTGAACTTATTCATGTATTTTACCATTTTTTTCAAATAAAAAGAAAAAAATCCACATAGTTTTAACAGCAAAACAAGAAATGTCTGTTCTGAATCCGACTTGGTGGGGTTGTCAGAGTTCAGATTCGAGGGCTGCTTTACAACAACTGTGCACAGCTGCTACGGTTCTCCTAGTTCTCCCTCCATGGTCCGGACGAGAACATACAGCTCAGCAAGGCCAACTACAGATGCGGCGATCACGGCTGATATCACTCGCTGGAAAACAAGTCAGACACAAAAAAGTTTGTGGAGGCTGCAAATATGACGTCAAAATGAGCTCATCCAACGCACTTTACACAAATCTATTGTTGTGTTTGCTTATCTTTATGTTATGTTTCTCATGTGGGAGGTTTCCAGTGACAAGAATTAACAAAAGGTTACAAACACCATCCAGAATTAATGCGATCCACATGCAGAATCAGCACCTCAATGAGTAGAGTCATAATTATTATGTAGGTATAATTAATTGCATGGATGTTAACTTTTATTTAAACAAATAATCTGCACTAAACCGTTTCAGATACTGACTCCTGTGTCAGTATGTGCTTGTGTTTTCTTTCTTTGTTTAAGAACCACAAAAATGTGTACCGTTATTCCTATAGTGTGTAGTTGTACATAAGTAGTAATTTGTATTAGTAAAAATAAAGCTGTTTTTACTTAATAATAATAAAAAAACAAATAAAACTTGTATGTTAAATTATCTGCTTACCGCTGCCGTTTCTGTGAACACGTACTGACTGCCCATGTAAGAACAGGCAAAAGCAGCAACGATTGTAACCAGAAAGTTGAATATGGTCATCACCACCGCTTTGACTGATCGCACTGCAGAAAGAGATAGAAAATAGATAATTTGAGGGTATTTCAGCTTCTCTTCCCTGAGACTGTAACACACTAAATGGATATTGCATATTACAAACCTTGTCGTCCAAAATCTGCTAATGTGCCATTCCGGGTTATTTCCTAAAGACAAGGACACATAACTGTTACATTGTGTTGTAGATATGTGCAATAACTGGAAACTGGGTTGTGAATGTTTCTCTGAAATGTATTTGGTGTATTTTCCATCCAACTGTGAATATTTGCATGTACTGAAACTGTGGCACTAAGTGACCAGATCATTGATTAATAGAGAAAAATAGCGTGTGTAATATAAATTACGGATCATGTTTTTTTTGAGGAAAAAAACAGCATATAACTTTTTCTTTAGTTTGGTAAAATCCTGTTTAAAGGCTGTGGTAAACTGCTGTGGTCACACCATGAGAAAAATGCTACATAGTAAGATGTGTAGAAGAAGTGATGGTGGATAAAGTCCTATAAAGCTTTGGGGTTTCAAACAGAGTACAGCAGCATCTAGTGGCTTACAAAAACAATAGCAGGGCTTAAAGACTTAAAGGGCTTAAAGGATGAAGCACTATAACACCTCAACAGTTTTATCTCATGACTCTAATAAAAGTCCAATCTGTGGCCTAATGCATTTAACTTAATATTTGTGTATTTAATGAGCTGTAATGTGACTGGAAGACGATATTCATTAAATAATTCTACTATTTTCATGCTGTTAATTTTATGAGATTGTGTCTCTGTCATTTAATTTCACCTTGTTCCTCAATTATTCTTATTTTACTAATGTCCCTTGTTATGCCATTTTTCAGACTTTCAAAACTCCTGAAAAAAAAATTAGAAAACAATGTGACTGATGATGTCAAATGTCATCAGTCACATTGTTTTCTAAATTTGATACAAACTTCAGCAGTTCTGCTTGTAATATTAACATTTAAGACATTTTACCTGAGTGTTGACATTACGCGTCATCCTGTTGTATTCCTCGTTGGCTAGTTTTGCCTTGATCTTCTCCAGACGTGCGACCAGCACAGGGTTCTGAAAAAAAACGAGAAAGGCCTCACTTTAATTTATCATTTTATTTTACTGGTTTATTCTCACAGTTCTATCACTTAATCTCTTACTGTGTTTGTCAACATAATAAAGTACACTTAGTAGAGCAATTAATGCATGTTTCATGTGTCATTTAGTTGTCCCATTAATTCAGTCACTAGAGAACTAAGTGATGGCAGTGAAAACAAACACATCTTGAACAAGCACTAGGCAAGAACGAGGATAAAAAACTTTGACCTCCAAAGAGGAGATTTCATCTTTGGAGCATTTAAACTGATTCTGTTTCAAGTGTTACCAACAAATAAAGATCCAAGTAGGCAGATGGATGACACGACAACTTAAGACCTGTCACCAACAAATAATTACGCAGTAGAGAGTGCTGATTCATGATTATGATTATTTTGGAAGCTGCACTTTGTGCTGCTGTTGAAATGTACTTCAATATACAAAAGACTGGCTCTGAATTCATTACAGCAGTATGACTCAAACCTTTCTAAAACAAAAACTGAATATGATCACCTTCATTAAAGTAGAGTTTTCACTGTGGTGCTAATCTGAATTTACTTCAGCCAGGGTTACCAGTAAACTGCCAATTGTGTGATTCCTGAGTATGATTAACTAATCATTATTTACAGTTATTTTCCAGGTATTTCCCTGTTAAAGTCAACTGGAAGGAATGATACAGTATTTCAAGTCGCCCTGGTTCCCACACACCAACAACAGATGCACTAATAGATCAACAGACAAAAACCACAGACAGGATTTATGTATTTATTAACTTACTCTGGGGGGCTTTACAACCTCAGGCAGATACAGTGAGCTGTCAACCAACAACTCATGCAGGTAGAAAGGATGCCCTGAAAAATAAAAAATGTGATGTTAACATGTTACATAACATTTGTGATGCAGCTTAAAAGATTAAATTCAGGTCTACAAGGCTAAAAATGTGTCACATTTTATGGGACTTATCCCCACTGGTGCAATGTAGTTAGGTACATTTACTCTAGTAATTTTTCATTTTGATCTTATGATAATTTCCACTTTTACTCGGTTATATATATCTGACAGCTCTGCTTATTTTAAAAAAACTGATTAATAAAACAAAGTAATAAATGTATGATTAGAGTTTAAGATAAGATTTAATCTCCAGTGTCCGTTCACAAACTACTTATCAGTTCATGCAGTCATTAAATTGACTTCACATTTACCATTCTCATGATGGACATTAATAATTACACTTCATTCTTTAAATGACTTATTCTCCACGATGACTGTTTCTGTTCTCCAAATCACATCTTTCTACTTTTACCTAAGAATAAAATTAAGAAGACCCCTTCCAGTTTGCATATCAGCGTCAAATTGGAGTGGATGCCATCATTTATCTGCTGCACAGCACCTGCCCCCACCTGGACAAACCAGGGGTGCTCAGTGAGGATTATGTTTTTTGATTTCTCAAGTGCATTTAACACCATCCAGCCTGCGCTGCTTGGTGAGAAATTAAAAAAGATGCAGGTAGATACCTCTGTGGATCAGTGGATCATGGACTACCTCACTGACTGTAGCACAGAAGCTCCTCAGGGGACAATTCTGCCCCCCTTTCTCTTCACCCTGTACACCTCAGATTTCAAGTACAACTCAATGTACACATTCAGGAGTTCCATGATGACTCTGCTGTTGTAGAATGTATTCAGGGTGGAGACATCACAGAGTAGCAGAGAGTGGTGGACAGTTTTGGGGACTGGTACTGAACCATCTCCAGCTTAGGATAAATAAAACAAAAGAACTGGTTGTGGACTTCAAAAAATCCAGGACTCCAGCCATCCCTCTCTCTACACGGCGGGAGGAGGTGGAGATGGTACCAGAGTACAAATAGCTGGGAGTCTACCTGGACAATAAACTGGACTGGACACCACACTCTGCAGCGACCTACAAAAAGACCCAGAGCAGACTGTACTTTTTAAGGAGCCTCAGGTCTGCAGCACCTTGATGTGGATGTCATCTTCTATGCTGTAGTCTGCTGGGGCAAGAGTATGAAGGCTGCAGACAGTTACAGGTTGGACAATTAACCAGGAGGGCTGGTTCTGCTCCGGGCGTGGAGCTTGACCCTCTTCACACTGTGGCCGAGATAAGGATGTTATCTAAACTCCTCTCAATCCTGGACAGTCCCTCCCACCCACTACACAGTTACTGACTGGACAGAGGAGCAGGTTCAGTCAGAGACTGATCAATGTCAAGTGCTCCACAGAGCTCCACAGGAGATCCTTCCTCCCAGCGACCATTAGACTGTACAACCCCTCCTGCAAAGGCGTGGGGGACCGACACATCTAAACATTATATGATTTCATAACAAGCATCATTTATGTCATTATGTCACTATTAATGTTGTCAGTACTGCGTTTTAATTGTTCTCTTTGTTATTTTTCTTATAATGGATCTGTCTTAGGAGCAGTTCTTTCCTTTTTTTGATGAGAGAGTAGCTGTAACACGCAAAACAATTTCCCTCTGGGATTAAAGTTTTAACTCTCGAATTGAATTGAATCTTGAATGTAGTATTGAGTTTTATCTGTACTTCTACACAGCTATTTTGACCTGAGTACTTCTTGTAACACATATCATATGCATATCACAACATTCTGCTAAAAATGTGACTTCCTCCCATCATTTTTATCTCTACCAAATAAGGCTAAACGTTACTGCATACGAAATGTTGGGAATTGCTATAAATTATTGTCAAAATGTGATTTTTGAGTAAAACAAATAACCTGCCTCTAGCATGTACAATAATTTAACGCTCTATAATAAAATCCACATCATCAATCAGTGTGAATAACGTGTAAAATACATAATCTCACCTTGATCCTGCAGGTATTTCTTCAGTTTTCTCGCTGTGCTGAAGGGCAGAGTTGTTCGTTCAGTTTCTTTAACAAGCTCCATCAGTTCTTCTCTCAGCGGTTGTGGCAGAGATGAGTCCGTCTTTTCCAACAACTGTGTGACCTTATTTCTGAATTGATCTCCAACAACAAATGCCGAGGACATGGTTTCAATCCAACTGACTCTTCTGGCTAGAAAGTCTGATTTTATGCGATGCACTTATCTAAACACAACTATTTTAAAGCTTGTTTACAGTGAAGCGGATCCTGTCAGTGTATGTATGCTCCCTCTATCTAACCTTACCTATTTTACATTAGTGTACACTGAAATTTAAAGTCTGACAACGGTAGTCACGGAAGCAGCCATGTTGTTAATCTTGTGACACGATGACGCATTGGTCACATGACCAGCTTCACAAAATTTTATTTTGTTTTTAAAAACCGTCAAATTTCACAACAACCCTGTGTAAACAATTTGTAGATGCTTCATCGATAAGTAGAAAATAATTAATAATTATTTAATCTTCGTCTCGCTCCAGTACACGTGAGCTCGTGTGAGGCATTCACTGTTCCCTCATAAACTCGTAAAATCGAGAGTTTAGGACTGTAAGTAAGAGGCCTGACGTTGAAATGTCTTTGACGACGGAAAAAAATGTAATTTAAAGGCTAAATAACAGGCGAGAACAAGCACTGCTGTTATGAATAGTCATTGCCACATTGATTCGCTTACGCAAATACTTTAATGTGTCTTGTGTGTGTAGAATACTTTATAACCCTGGTTATATAAAATGCTATACTAAACTTTTATTTTACCTACTCACATCAATACTTAAAATTAATTGTTCAAAGAGCAAAACAGAGTCAGGCTCTTAAGCCTTAATCTTTAAAATATTATTAATTGTTATTTATTATTAATTGCATCAATTAAATTTTGTGTTTTGTTTATTTATAATAAAAAATAACACCGCAAATGATTTTTAAATAATGAGGATGAGAACTTGAATAGAACTCTTTTGTTTCCGTGTACATGCACTGTACAACTCAATGCACAACTGGCCATGCCTTATATGCCTGTAATTCAATTTTTGTACGATAAAAAAAAGAGCTAAAGAACCATCTTTTATAATTCCGACTCTTCCCGGTCCGTGAAGGCAGCATTGGTTCACTACTGTACATGTGTGAGAACGTGTAGGAGCAGCAAAGATGGCGGTCTGTGCGCTACGCCGAGGTTTGCTTAGCACCGTTAGTAAATACAACAAGAAACACGCACACAGGTTACTGAGTGTCGCCGACACCAGCAGCGGGTTTGAGGCGTACAGATTTCGGCTACAATGCCGAGCCTGCGGGGTGTCCGGCGGGGTCCAGCAGAGGAGGTTCATGTCTTCACGGTAAGAGACGCAGCCAGTGTCCTCCTCTGTCAATGCTAGCATGCTAATGTCTTTAGCATGTTAGCATGTTGAAGTGGCTAACTAGCAAAGTAACGCCAACTGTTACAAGTTCTGTTGGGATGGTATCATAAAGACACTGTCTTTGTTGTTGTTGAGTGGACTGATGCCCTGAGGTGGTGCCTGCTGTATGAGCTTAAATTGACACGTAGCAGGCAGCAGAAAGGGAAAAGCATAGCTGTCCTCTGCTGCACGTTAGCTAGCATCGTATCTAGGTAGACAGCGTTGGTTGTGCAACACCTGACACAGTCTGATCTGTCTCCAACCTGCTGACTCAACACATGTTAAGTCTTTTTTAATGAGTTTAGACGTTTGGAGAAGAGTAATATTAGTAGCTATCATATGAGTAGTTCAAAATGTGTGCGTTGTTGTTATGGGGATGTTCTTAAGACAGAGTTTCCATGCATAATGTTGTAGGATTTAATATTTAAATATATATACTAGGCTAAATTAATAGAGCAGTATTTTTAACTCATACTGTTGAAGTGTTTTTGCAGAACAATTCAACTCAGTGTATTTGATTCAGTTCATTCATATAGCACCAATTCACAACAAAAGTAGTCTCAAGGCACTTCACAATGTAAGGTTTGGGTTCTTACCCAATTTAACAATACAACCTTATGGAGTTATATAAAAACCCAACAGATCCCACCTTAGAAACCTTAGAAACCTCCAGCAGAACCAGGCTCAGGGAGGGCGGCCATCTGCCTCAACCGGTTGTGGTGAGTGGAAAGGAAGAGATAAAAGAACAATAGGCCACAAAACAATAAGTAGAAGCAGCAACAGAACACTGGGCAGGTTAGATGGGTCAGCAACTGCTCACTGGGAACATAGAGCTCCAAGGCTGAGGATACCTGCAGAAAAGGAGAGAGAGAGATGGTTCTGGTCCACAGGAGAGGAGCTTGATAGCTAAAGGCTCTGCCTCCCATTCTACATGTGGAAGGAACAACAAGTAGACCTGCACTCTGAGAGCGAAGTGAACGCTATTTATAGTGTCAGAGGAACGTATCCTCTGTTTCTACAAAAGTGTGTCTATTAGTAAGATTTACAGAAATTAGCTTTATTAAACAACATATTTTTGCATTTAGCAGCTGCAGTTCCATTAAAAGTCCCTACCTCTGTCTCAGATGATTGATAAAAGAACTGTTTGGGCTACACAGTGGAAATTTTCTCATTCTTAAAAGGGGGAGCAGGATATGAAAATTCGCCTTCACCACTACTAAATTAATTTTTAGGTAAAATGACAATTAGAACAATGTCTGTTTACATTACAGTAATTACAGTACCCCTTGGTACGAACATCTACAAGAACAGAGTCCAGGTTTCTACTGCACCTTTGCTTTTTTAAATATAATTTTACTTGTATAAGAGCCTCCATCACACACCATGATCAAACATAGTACACTGGGCAGAGCCATGTTGACTTGGACTATGGATTATTTTTTGGTCATGTTGTCCGGACAGTTAAGTTGTGTAGGTGCAGTGAATGTCATCTGCTGTACATGCTTAACCACCGTGCTTGGCCTTCGCTAAAGGAAACTTGGTTGTGGGCCAGTGCTAATAAAAACCACAGAGTCTCATTATTTTTGTTTCTGCCTTCATCTGATCAAGCAGGAAATTGCATTGAAAGAAATCATGTGAGAGCAGAACAAACAAACAAACAAACAAAAAAAGGGAATAATACAGTCTGTTTTAGAAAAAGTAGAATTAGGTGCACATGTTGGTGAACACAGTGTTTGGATTGGCAGCAGCGATTCTGCAGCCGCTTATGTCTAACTTTAGCTTATGCAACTCTTTCATTGTGTAATTATATCTCCTGTTTTAATATTTTCTTTGCTAACCTTTCCTGACTTGACAGCTCAGCGACACGGTTTCCTTGTTTCACCCCTCCAGGAAAGAGGGGAAAGGGTGATGTGAACTGGATAGATGTGTGTTTGTTGGCTGAGTCAAGTTCCAGGATTTGCAGAGAGTTGGCTAAATTTAGAGCAGTGTATTGACATTTCTCAGATTGTTGCAGATGTAGGAAACGAACAGAAGAGCTTGTGTTAAAACTGTTGAAGAGCTGCTATTGTAGTTTTTTAATAAATCGGTTTATATTTATACAGTGGTTTCTCTCAGGCATCTGTGAAATAAGTAATTTTAGACAAGAATGGTCACAAGTGAAAAGGGCTTGCATAAAGTGCTACAAAATGTCCATCACATTAAGGAGCAAAATGCTCTTGTGTATGTATAACTGTTGAACATTATTTATCATTGACCGTTGTAGTAAATGTGCCCTTATAAGCAAATAAATCAGTTTTTAAAACATCATCAGTCTCAGTGGATTGTAATGTTTAGGATGGATTCAAATTTGTCCCGTAAAATGAACTACTTTATCCTCAGATTGTTTCACTGCAGTTTTTTATCCAGTGCAACAGAAATGATATATCACCTCAGGAGAACACACACTTTACGTCCTATTAATAAACACGCGTAGATGTAATGTTAGATTCAGGAAGTGTTGGAAGCACTTGATGAAATTCAATAATACTGAAGAACGATAGAATGAAATGGGCATCGTCGTTCAGCTGAAGAGACATTCAACAGCAGTTTTCATCCTAGAAATATGATTTGGAAATGTACATTTTTAACATGTTTGCAGTCCTTAGAAAATAAGCAGAATACTCAAATTTATAATCATAAAGTGATCATTTTTGTTGTAAACGCAGAGATGCAGCCTCACAACTTGATGCTGCAACCCTTTTGCTTCACAGTGGCAATAGTGTCTCATCAGATCATCTTCTTTCAGTTAATTTTTTATTTTTCAACAGTAGTTTTGTCTTAGTTGCTGAACTGTGGAGGCTTGTAACACCTTCAGACTAATCTTGGTGGTCACCAACAGTAGCCCCTTTATTGCAGGGCCAATCAGTTTTTAACAGGATGGTTGCTTGAAGTGCTCTTTTGTCTTCATGGTGGTGTTCACCATGAAACTGTTCCTTCCTGATACAGATGTATCTATACTGTAGTCACTTTACTACATGTGAACACATTCACTACACTGTAAAATAGTTTTAATAGTTGAAACAATGATTATTAAGGTCAGTTACTGTTAAGACGTTTTAATTGTAATCCATTCACTTACTGTTTTACATTTTAAGTTTATTTAGATTAACTTGTAGAGATCTGTTTTTACTTTGACCTGAAAGTTTCTTTTCTATTCATCAAAATCAAATCAACCATGATTCAGTGTTAAAATAAAAAAGGAAAATGTAAACTCCAAAGTGGGTGAATATTGGTATATGCACTGATGATGGTCTATTTACATTTGAATTTAGCCTGTTTATACTAAGATTTGTTAACCTGGTAGTGTAATGGAAGAATATTATTATGAATGGAGCCATATTTTGCTGGAGGATCCACCCACACACATACACTTAGTAGTTGTCTTCTCAGTTTCACGGTAATGAACCAGTGGTGAAGTTAACACGCCAACAAACTTTGCAACGTTCCAACAAAACAGTATTTATAAAGTGTCCATGTTATAGAGGACTTGCTATGTTTCAGACAAAAAAGCTCTTTTTAATTGACCAAATAATTAATTGTCAGCTGTTTTACTAAGTAGCTAGTTAACATAAATATAACTGCTCTAATGGTTAAAAGTAGTGGTACGTTTTCCCCTGTCGTTTGTCCAAACCTTAAATAAAAATCATCACCCATCAGCTGATAAAATAATTTCAGATTTTAGCTTCAAAGCTTTGGCTGCACCGAAGCATGAGATCATTTCTGATTCTAGTTAGAGCTAATTCTCTAGAGCTGAGACCTTTCTGCTCGTTTCTCAGTCAAGTTGTTCTGTTGTTTCTCTTGTGCAGCACAAGAAAATTATCTGAAACAAACCTACTGGGTGATATTAAATCCCTTTGTCCACATATCCAGCTCATTAATCCTCACTCTTCATCTCAGTTGTGCAGATTAGCTTTGCATAAGTATGCATGTTATTTATTTGAAGTACCAGCTGTTGTTAGTGTTTATATGTACTGTAACTGTGCCTGCCTGTGTGTTTTGGCTGATGGCAAGGACATAGAGATTAGGCTGGCTTGTATTCCTCTTAGCTGGAGATGTTTTATTTATTCTTGTCCAGATTGACATAAAGAGTGCAGAAAGACTGCAGGATTTTCCCTCCTGTGGCGAGGAATGTTAAGTCATCTGTACAGGAGGTGAAATACTGAAGTTTCTCTGTGATTTCCTGTTGTAACTCCTCTTGGGGTGTTTGTGTTTGTCCATCTATACTGTTGTTTTGATTTCAGTCCCTACAATATTTATTCTATATACACTACAGATATGCAAGTATAACCCCCAAATAATCCTCAACCTACCCTTTGTGGCTGTAAGTGCTGGCCAAAATGTCCTCACCGCATTGTTATTGAACAGAAATGTGTTCACACACATAAGGAAAGATGTGTTCTCACACACGCACTCTCACTCCATGTGTAATGGTGTTGCCTGTATTTGGCAGGAACAGGCCCGAAGGGAAGATTTTGGAAACTGTTGGAGTGTTTGAGGCTGTGAAGCAGCACGGAAAATATGAGACAGGACAGGTAATACTCTCTCACACACACACACACACACACACACACACACACACACACACACACACACACACACACACACACACACGTTCACACACATTCTCAAGCACAGATTGGCTTGCCTAATTTAGGGTCCTCCTTCCACATCAGAAAAACAGGTAGGTCACTGTAGAAATATCTTTGAATACTTCTGTACTTTATGTTTGCACTGTTTATTTTTATGTTTTAGTAGCAGGAACTTTATATTGTTATTGTGACACATTTGCACGATCCAGTTAAGTGACTGTAATCCCATCTAAATTATGTTTTATTAAATGTCCTGCACATATGATCTCACATTGATTTATCCCATTTTCCTGTTGTTGTCGTGCCTCCCCTCAGCTGTTTCTCCACAGTGTGTTTGGCTACAGAGGCATCGTCTTGTTTCCCTGGCATGCACGACTCTATGACAGAGACATCACCCCTCCCATGTCAGACAGGTAAACTGGCTCTAGACTTCACCAAACTGGGATTATTGATGAGATTTTTTATAAATGAGAACCTGTTTGTTTTTTCCCCTCAGTAAACCTGAGCCTCCAGGGTCCCACGGTTCCAAGGAGGTGAAGGGGAAAACTCACACCTACTATCAAGTCCTGATTGACACCAGGGACTGTCCTCACATAGTAAGACACTATATGTTTTTCCATCTGTACTAACCAGTACAGGTAACTAGTAGCTAAGTTAAGATCAGTAAGCTCAGTCATTTGCACTTTTATTATAAGCTGTAGTACCTGGTGTCTGAGGACAAAAAAATATTTTGTTTTGTTATCTTTTTTTCCCTCAGAGATAATTATGTATGTGACGATAGTGTTCACTCAGTCAAGGCCACCAGGTCATTAACATAGTCATCTGTGTAGTAAATTAAAAAATGTAGGGCTCTTGAATGACTAACTCATGTTGTGTCTTTTTCTAAAACCTTACTGTGTTAGTGGCTGAGATCCCTTCAGGGGTTCAGGAACCTATAGAAAACATACACATAAGATCTCAGCTTTATATAGATAGATTTACTATATTTTTTTATCCTTAAAGGCTCTGTAACAAGTACTGTATTTCACACAATTTTCTAAACAATTAGGTGAAAATTGTACAGGACCTGTTCTCTCTCAGGTCCAGTGGGACTCAAACCTGCCACATAGCAAAACTTAAAAAGACACTCCCAAACACCAGTTCTTATTTCAAACAAACATAGGAGCAACTCATAGAGAAACCCACATGTGCAGTGCAACCTGTGCTTTGCTGCCTTGAATTAGCCTAGCTGCTCTCGTTACTACCATGTGCAGAAATATCAGAGCAGAGATCACACTCCAACATCACCCAGACTTTCTACTAGGTGGCTCACCGGATGAGGTCTGGGTAACCTACTGGCCATCTGACTCAAATCATGGGATTTATAGCTTTTGATCCTGTTTTGGCTCTGTACAGGTTGGATTGAGACCACCTCTTTTTGGGGGTATCTGAGAGAAAAAAGAGCAAAGACGAGAGGAAACGTGAACTTGAGTTTGATTTAAACAATCAAAATGAGCCCACATGTAGCTCACCAGGCGAATGTCTAGATATGTTCATGTTTGCAGTTCATGTCTGAAAGCAGCTTATGTCACTTTGATTTTGGGGACAGTTGTGTATGTGGTGGCAACCATAACGTCCCTTGTTAGGGAAGCTAATAGCACATTTTTTATTTTTAAAATATCTGCTAGTGACTAATCTGTGTCAAGTATCAACAGCGACTTTCTACTATTCCATAACAACTCCCATCCAGCTGACGTATATGGCTTTTCAGTGTCTGTCTGTCACATTACCCCCCAAAACGTCCCCTCTCTAGGCTCTACCGTGCAGCACACACAACCACTGTTCTGCTCCTCACATCACATTTTTTGAATTCTTTAGCTACAACAGCCACATGGAGCCCCAGGGTGCAGTTCCACTTTAAATACGGGATTTTTTTATTTACTGCAAGATGGAAAAAAAACTAAATTTCACCATAGACGATAAGACCATTAGTTTTTAGCACAAACTGAAATTATTTTGATTGTTACAAGGCATTAGATCTAGGACAACACTTAAATTGGTGCCAGACTGATCAGAGCTATAGTAATACTGAGTAGTCTGTGCTGCTTTGTGTTTAGAAGAGTCTCTGGATTTAGAAAGCGTTATCAAAAAACATAATGCTGTGTTTTCTTTTTCTTTTTTGTAATGACTAGGTTTTTCAAAGACAGTTTATTAATGTTTAGTAAGCTGATGTTTACATCTGTGAGCTGAATGGTTGCTAATACACCAGGGGCACCAGTCGGGACTATTTTTGAGTCCCTGCTGTGCCTCTTTAAATAACAGATTGATATTTACGACGCAAATGTAACTGATCTTTGGTTTAATTCCTAATAAAATGTGTGTTTTCACACTTGAACACACTGTTTAACTACATTTCTAAACCAGAAATCACCAGTTTTGTGATGGCTGGCGTGTTGTGTCTTTGACAGTCTCAGAGGTCCCAGACAGAGGCAGTGACGTTTCTGGCGAACCATGATGATAGCAGAGCCCTGTACGCCATCCCAGGTAGGCAGGTGTACACAGTCACAGTCTGGTCAGGATGCTCAGACATCACATACATCACTGACATGTTTGCCACACAGTACAGGTTATTGTCCATTATATCCCCTTTTCTGTTTTATTTTTAATGATTCTAAGATTTAATGATATTGTTATTATTGTTATTGTTATTATAATCACATCACACAAATACGGCCAGTCCTTGTGAATTCTGCAAATTTGATCTAAACTCTACATAACGTCCCTGAACACCTCACAGTTACTGATGCAGTTCCCTGAATTCCTTTTAAGGAAATCACTGATTGACAAACCCTTTCTGGTCCCTGAACACACCTAGAGAATAGATGAAATGCAGGGACAAGACAAACCACAGTGACATTGGCTGTTAGATCCAAATTTAAACTTGCTGCAAGTAGCAGAATCTAAGGCTATATTCACACTGCAGGTCTTAATGATCGATTTGGATTTTTTGCAGAGATCTGTTTTCAGAAATGAGCAAAACTATCGTATTTGGGCAACTTTTGCCTGCAGTATGAACAAGTGAGTTTGATTAAATAAATAGGCTTATTTTATAAAAAAGTGATTTGTCTGACAAGTTGTGTGGAGTTTTAAAATAAAATGTTTAAACCTCATGTGAAGAGAACTCACGCCAATTTTTGCAATTTTCATTGCAAAAAAAATCTAATCACATTGTAGCATCAGCTTTTGTTTTTTGTTTTTTTTTTTTTTTTGACAAGCTGCTGCAACCTGGAACATTTTCAGCAACATCAATTCCAAAAGATGCTTGTGAAATCCTGGAGGGGCTGAGACCCTCATATCTCATACATCAGAGATGATCTAAGTCAGCAGTAGTATATAAATCTTAACATTTCAGGTTGTCTGTTTCATGTCTCTCTCTCTTTCCTTTAGGTCTGGACTATGTGAGCCACGAAGACATCCTGCCCTATAACTCTGCGGAGCAGGTTCCCATCCAGCATGAGCTGTTTGAGCGCTTCCTCATGTACAACCCTTCCAAATGTAAACACTGTTCTACTTTAATTACCAACACCTGTCTTCATTTAAAATCTCTATAACCAGAGCTTCACTCCAGTCACTATGTATTTACACAACAAAGCAGTTTTTCCCCACTCTATCCCAAAAATTAATATTTTCAAACACACACCATTCATTGTTGTGGAGAAAGTGTAATTTAATAAAATCTGTCCACACCATTTATTTCAAAAATGCTTCTGGCTTATCCAGATGTTGCTTCGTGTACTTGTGAACATATTCACTTTTTAAAGTATTTTCTGCTGAGGCTTCCTTCTGATGACTTTTCCGTGTATTGTCTAACAAGTTAATAGCATTTGAGACAGCAGCCATATTTAATATTGCTCTAATTTTATAGTTTTTTTCATATAGTCATAATGGGATTTTCATTGTCAGACCTTCCATACAGAACAGTGACAATGTAGAACAGATAGAAAGCAGCGTTTTCAGTAACGGTTTTGTCGTCTATAGCGCCGTCGTTCACAGCCAGAGACACCCTGAAGGCATGGCAGGAGAAGAACCACCCGTGGCTGGAGCTGTCCGACGTGCACAGGGAGACCACTGAGAACATTCGAGTCACCGTCATCCCCTTCTACATGGGAATGAGGGTAATAATAATAGTTCAGAAATAGGAAGTTCATAATCTGCCGCCTTTAAGTATTTCCTTTTTGAGGCTTCTGGTAATAGAGGCTGCAAGTCCAGACCTGTGGCCTTTATTTGTTTTGATTGTCTATTATTGTTTATTGAGTCCATTTAATTACTAATGGAAATACGATCTTATTTTCAGGAGGCCCAGAACTCCCATGTTTACTGGGTGAGTACCAGATTTTCATATATGTGGGGAACATCATATTGAATTGTCCAAGAGCACGGTCACCAATAGAAATGACCGGCTAATGTTAGAACTACTTCATGGGGAGTGTTATATTTGCCTTTATAAGCATGTTCTCTGTGTTAACATGTATCCTTTGTGTCTTCCCTCAGTGGCGATACTGTATTCGTCTGGAGAATTTGGGAAACGAAGTGGTTCAGCTGAGAGAAAGGCACTGGAGGATCTTCAGTCTGTCAGGGACCCTGGAGACAGTCCGAGGACGAGGGGTCGTAGGCAGGGTGAGTATATAAATGACCAGTGGCTGTGTCAGTGCACCTTTATGACAAGTCTGTTATATTTTACTTACTTTTAAATTTCTCTTTTACTTTTACTTGATGTTTGTTGTGCCACCGTACCTAACCCTAAGTTTAGTTTTTTTGTGCTGCAGCATCATGTAAAATGAAATTAGAAAATTATTCAGTGGTTCGCACTTGAAACTTAACATTTGTTGCATTTTAAACCCTTTATTTGTTCTTGTGCTTCATCTCAGGAGCCAGTGTTGTCTAAGGAGCAGCCAGCCTTCCAGTACAGCAGCCATGTGTCTCTACAAGCCCCCAGCGGTCATATGTGGTGAATTAGCACATTCATACATCTGTTGCACACAAACTACATTTTCAGCTGTTCCGCCCACTTCTCAAATGGTTAACATTTTAACTTGCTGTTCTTGTTATTTTTAAGTGTCTCTCATGGACACTCTCACTCTTTATTGGTGCTGTGCTCTGCCATTAAACTGTTACTCTGTGCTGCGTTTGTTTCTAGGGGGACATTTCGTATTGAAAGGACTGATGGCTCCCACTTCGATGTTCGCATTCCTCCCTTCTCCCTGGAGAGCAACAAAGACGACAAAGCGCCTCCCGCCGGCTACACATTCTAACATGCGTGTAGTCACGTCCCACCCGCTGGGGTCCCGGACACGCTGTCAGGTGTTGGGTTGTCTAAAATTGTTCTTTCTCTGTAACACTGCATCAGCCTTCAGCGTAAGACTAGCGTGAGTCATGTTATGCAAATGGACTATATAGCATTTTCTAGATCATCCAAATGCCACTTTGCCCTTTTTCTGCCAGAGTGCACCAAACAGCAGTATGTCACTGATTGAATCATAAAGGGTAATAAACCGGTGCATCCTCACTCCATGTTACGTTTGAAGAGATGCACAGGGAAGCAAAGTTATTGTTGCCAAGCAGAGCTGGACATGTTCTGCCTCCAGCAGCTGAAATATTGATCAGGTGTTGTTTTTTATAGTGGGACACTTCCTGCTGAGCTCCAGGTAAAGGACAAGAGCAACAGCTCCAGTAGGGCTTGATGCTCAGGCATCAGTGAAGTACTTCAAATAAACCATGAAGCCATCACTTTAACTACCTGTTAAAAACTCCCTAAGTGGTGACATTTATGAAAGCATGACACATGACTCTTATCCTGGACCCTGTTTTTAAACATAAACACTATCATGTCGGGTGTCTGCAGGACACTTGCAGGATTCTTACAATCTGGTATTTATATTACAAAAAGTGGATGAAATAAGGATCTATTGAACACTGGTCAACAGAAAAAAAGACTCTTAGATGTTAAAGTGAATCTAAATCTCTAAAAATGATCTTGTAAAACAATATATTCACTCTAATTGTGTCAGTATTTAGTAGAGGCCCCTTTGGCTGCACTTTCAGACGTCACTGAGAGCTGTCCACATCTGGATACATTGATGGATAGAATTTATTAACTTCACATTAGACTTGTCCTGCAGCTTTCTGGTGTCTGTTAGATGACATTTCCATCAGATGACTCTGGATAGTTGTATGATAACCAAGTTGGTTTGTAAGTGGTATAAAAAATACTGACAATATGAATTATTTAACTAATATTGTTTTATTCGATCATTCTGATGGAGACCTGGTCTCTCTTTTACATCTAAATGTTATTTTGACATCAGTGTTTCAACAGTGAACCCTTCCTTTGCTGGGTATGGTGCAAGGGTCAGAACTTTAAATAACAAATGCAACATATCATAACGTGATTAAGGAAAACAGTCAGGCAGTGTTGTGGCTAACAGGAGAGGAGTGTGAGTGTTTGTGTGTGTGGTGTGACATGTATACCTTCCTCTGTCTGCTTCCTTTAAGAACCAGAATGAAGTTTTCATCCTGTACACATTAACTGGGCCTCTTTTGTCATGGTCCAGTATTTGACTTGCTAACCTCTGTTACAGGATAAATTATGAGCCTATAATTTGTTAAAGTGGGTAAATAAAGTAAATTTTTGTTATAAGTGATTTGATGCAACTATGATGATGGTTGAAGTACTACTGTAAATATAGATGTAATTAAAGGCAAAGCTAATAAATATACCTTTTCAAAAATACCTTGGTTTACGCTTGTACTTACTGCTAAGTGTGACTGCATTGTCAATCACATATGTAGGATTTTAAGGTTATTTTTATATTTGTATCGTGCTGTAACGTTTGCATTATTACAGAAATAATGAAAAACGTCAATGCAGCCACATTGAAATTATTGTATGTAGCAAAAGGTCACCACTGGGTGTCAGTGCAGTGCTATTCCTGATCATTAGCTACATGTACATCAGTACTGAGCCATGTGATCATCACTTGCTGCATTAAGTAGTGAGGCTATTGTTTTTTTAATTAAATTGACTTGTATGCTTCCATATAAATTGAGGTTTTCTTGATACTCGAGCAAAAAACAGCCTGTTTATAATGCAGTAATAAAGTTAATTATTGAACATAATGGAGTGATTTTATAGCATGGCTGTTTTAAATTTAGTTAAACATGAATTTTAGTTCAGTGTACCATGTAAAATTGCGTGTTGTTTAGTGTTAATTACATTATTCGTGTTAGATGTTTAATAAGACTGAAAATGTGTCTTGGTCTCTTCCAGGCTAAATGATGAAACAGTTTGACATTAACATTGTCTCGTTAATCAAAAGTGCATCAAGGCCATCTGTAGACTGGCAGGCCTGCTTAGCTTCTACTTTTTGATACAACAAAATTTAGTGCACAGACATTAACCTGGGTTATTAACTATAAAGTCCAGATTGTGATAGTCTGGTGGTTTGCCTGCGCCAAAACATATTCTGACCTTTAACAGTTTAAACTGTGGAGAAAAATACAATACACTGGTATCTGACGATCATATTTGCATGCCGATTTTACTGGGAGGCTGTAAATGTTTTAAAACCTGAAAATGGTTTTGATCCGATAAACGCACCTCCGCCAATGAGAGAGGCGAATTCAAAGTGACACATTTTGTAATGGGGCTTGGCACAGCGCCCTCCCAGGAAAAACAGAGCAGCCAGGAAAAGTGCAAACTTGGCAGCGCTCGTGCTCTCTCCATTATTACCGTGCGAGGAGGGGGACTCGTGCTCACGTGCACTCGCTGCGCGCCCCCATTCAGTTGCACAGAGGGTGTAATACATAATTCAGTCCCAGCAAGGGGACACCTCAGTCAGCCTCTGCTCTCCTGCCGAGCCACGGAGCTGCAGCCTGTCCGCACCCCGTGCACCGACACATCGATGCGGCTGTTTCCTGCTCCCGAGCGGATGGAGAATCAACCTTGGAGAAGGACGGATGCTTGCTTGTTGTAGATTATGCGGGACTTCCAGCGGCCGAGGGAGGACAGGACGGAGCTAGGAGAAGACAGGCAGTGGTGATCTGCTGGAGACGTAAACATTGCCATGCCCTGCTGGATGCACCACCTCCCTCGATCCTCCTCCTCCTCTTTTCCAGGACGCACGGCTCTCTTTTAGAGGATAACGCTGTTGTCGAAGGTAAACATTTTGTAGACGTGGTGAAGTTGTGTTCGGGATAGTTTGCTGCGGCGGGCCACGGTCTGTACAGAGGGTATCCTGCGCCCTCACTTCGCTGTGTCCGTGTTTTGCGGCCATGCTGCAGGCAGCATCCTCCGACCTGTTCCCGACTTGAGCTTCACTCTCTGGGATTAACAAATCCCCCCCCAAATGAGAAAACCAGCGTGTTGTGTTCTTGAAGCATCCACTCTTCTGTGTGACTGTGACCATGATCAGTTTTTTAAGTTTAGTGCTTCACATCTAAGCCCCAAACTGCAGGCTTTTAGAAAGATGTGATCAGCTGCAGACAGTTTAATTAGATCTGAAACATTAATCAGAGCTGCCCGTGCATGACTGCTCAGTGGGACCACTCTTGTTATTATCACAGTTCACAGTAACACAGCACCATGGGGGCAAAGCAGACCAAAGGCCAGGAGCCTGGGGGGGCCAGCCCCCAGCACAGCTGGAAGCGGACCCCCACCAAGGAGCGGGGAGACATCTTGGCTTCCCTCATGTTGAAGTCAGGGGACCGGCTGAGCCGAGGCGGGACGCCACCACCCTACCAGCGGCGAATCGGCATGATCCAGGAGATGATGCTGATGGCCAAGCAGGGGAAGCAGGATGAGGCCACGGAGATGCTGAAGACACTCAGACAGGTAGCTGCTCTGTGTGTGTGTGTGTGTGTGTGTGTGTGTGTGTGTGTGTGTGTGTGTGTGTGTGTGT